>JBCAUA010460520.1:0-17453 GCA_038406235.1 Peronia verruculata | reverse complement strand
TGCCGTCCGTATGCCTTCACACACCGACCTCATTAGGCAAACCACGTAGAGCTACCTGTAGGGTCAGTGAAGTGACTTTGTTTGCAGCTAGTTTGTCCCATGTCTGCGCCTTGATGTTGGCGGATTTCATATTACGTTTGCAGATATCCTTAAATCGTAATTTCAAACTGTGTGTCTTGATCGTTTGATGCACCTCTGAAAGTTGTCCATACACTAAGTCTCTCTGCTTTCAAGGCCAATAATTTGTCCGTAACATCTGGCTGAAATCGTCCGCTTTTTGTCGTTTCTTTCACTGTGCCCTGTTTAGATATCTGGGGGTGGGAAGCAGGAGGAGGGGGGGGGGGGACACGGCACGGCTAAATACTACATGCCGTGTTCACACCAAACTCCTGCGTTATTTCTATGTACGTAAAGTCTCGAAAATCGCTTCATTCTGTTAATACAAAAAGGCAGATAGGTGTGATGAAGCATCCTTGATAATTTATCCTGCTGTAACACTTAAACTGAGCCATCAGATCTGGCACGCCTACACGGTCCTATGCAAAAGATTTATGGTCCGTAGGAATAGAGACAGGGAATGAGGGTGATGGGGGAAGGGGGGGGGGAGGCGGAGTCATCATTAATAAGTGATTCGAAGCCATCGTTATGGAAAAAGCAGGATGATTGAACTTAAATAATCATCAGATGTGTCAATTAACCTGATTTCTTTTTACTGATCAAAGGGATGGGGGGGGGGGGGGGGGTGCAGCTCTCGGGCGAGGATGGGGACTGGGTATGAGAAAGGTTGATGACCTATTGCGGCACATAATCTCGTATCTGCATAATTTACATGACAGAGCAGAAACTATTAAGATAGCTGTTCGCGAATGAATGTTACAAAAAACAACAAAAAGAAAACTGTGCTTTTTCCCTAATTATTTTTGCATGATAACGGGTCAGCAAAAACCCATTGGCAAACAATCATTGAAGTGGGACAGAACACACTTGCTGCTTAATGACCGAATATTATCATAATATTGTTGTGTGCTCCGTTAGCAGCAGGTTTAGAATCTGTGACTGAATGACAATCTCTGACAGTTTTGAAGTTAACACTCCACAACGCATATTTTATAGTAACCGAAGAAAGAGAGAGAGAGAAAAAAAAATGTACATCACTGCATTCTTGCCCTAAAATGAAACCACTTGGTCTAATTCTGTCTGAAGTTGAAACAATTGAACTAGTGCTAAACAGAACCTGGAAGACAAAGGCAATAAATTCGGCAGGCAGAATTACTCAACACAATTGAAACGAACTAACAGACATTAGAAGTAAATTTTGTATGACAAAAATCGGATGATGGGTTCTTGTCTAGCTGTAGCCGATGATAGAATACAGTTGCATCGGAGTATCCTCTCTCTCTTCCCCCTTAAACTCTCTCTCTCTCTCTCTCTCTCTCTCTTTCTCACTTTTTGAACGAATTGACATTGATTATGTTTTGATCATCTGGTTCAACAGTATGATTTACTGCTACGTTACAATCACGATTATATTATTATACCAGTGGTGGTAGAGTGAAGGAAATACATGAATTGTATTGTTCTGGGAAAACAGATGAAGCCAGAGAAGTGACGATCCTTAAAGGAAGGGCGGGGTCTTTCCTTAGATATTACGGCTTTTAACTTTCTGATTTCTTCTAGAGCACAGGCAGCACCAGGGACATGACTGCCGTGTCCATCACCTACCCAGTTTCTTCCTCTCAACATGCCCCTTCCAAATGGATTTTTCAGGGGTCGAATGTCCTGCAGTAATGGGGAAAACTGTGACACGTGCTGTTGTTTGTAAGGTATAAACATTGCATTTAAATTTACCTCCGGGCATCAAGAGTTGTAGGCGCATTCCTTTTGCACAAATTCAGTATGAAGAGTTGGCTTCTACTGTTACTAACTCTTGCAGGGCATTTCTGACGCTCTGGCCTCTGAATGTTTCTTCAGTAGGGAATATACTGTTGAACCCCTATCGAACCTTTCTCCTGCTTCGATGCGAAAATATCTGTATTCATTCCGGATCTTCGCAAGCCCGTCAGGAGACTCGGGGCGATCCTCCACGATTGTCTCACATAGAGTGGGTAGCTCAACAAGGATGTATGTCTTCACAACCTTCGGGCTCAGCACTATATCCGGCCTCATACCTTAACTCTATACTCTCCCCCAAACTGTTAGGTCGGTTATGTCCTAGTTGGCGGCTCCCTCCAGAATTTCACGAACTGCTGCTTGGTGCATGGAACATTGATGCAGCCATTCGTACTCTTGGGCTGATGCCGTTTCCCCTTTATTCATCAGATTTCTGCTGTTTTGGCAGTGCCGATAAAACTGTTCTACAGGGCTGTGTCGACAGGTACGTGTGTATCTTTTACTGACCAAATCAACTTGGCAGCCAAAGAGAATACGTTGCAATGTCTCCAACTGAGTGAGCATTTGTACCTGGTTTCCTTCCTTCATACGGTGAGGTTCGTTTTAGTGGGAAGCCTATTAAATACGGCATTGAATGTTGAAGGACAGTTTCATAGATGCCTTTTGCTAAATGCCCTTCTTTATTGCTCTTTAGAGGACACTTTCCCAGTTTGTTCCCTGTCTCTAAAGCCGCTGCAGCCTCTGCTGCACAGCTTGTTTAGGGGGCTCATTCATGCCTTTCCACAGATCAGTTAATCTGTTCTCTACCGAGAAAGTTTCAAAAAGTGATTTGAAGGGAAGATGACAAAGCTCTACAAATATGCCAATCAATATCTTTATCGAGAGAAAGAGTTAATAAGCTAGTCGTATTTCAACCCCATTAATGTTCAAGTAATGTGAGGCTTAATGCCTTTAAATGCGTTGACTGAATTATCTGCTACATGAACAAGTTTCCAATGGCTTGCACGCTGGGCTGATCGACTGAAACAACGAGTATAATTTACACAGTGACATAAGGACAATTATTAATGGCAGGGAAACACTGTCAAAGTTGATCATCTTTTTAAAAAAAAATTACTCATCTAGTAGTGAAATCACATCAAATACACGCCTCTCCTGAGAGATGAGAACAAATTTTCCTTCTAAACAAATGACATTTTCCTGGACAAGGCCACGCCGTGCTGCCTTTAATGTATCAGACCGTAGCGGGTGTTCTTATCAAATCACATTAAAGTTTTATTTTAATTTAAAATGCAGTTGTGACTTTAGCTCATAGGACATTGACTTACAAAAATATTCATCGCAAAATTAATCAGGTACCCCCAACCAGTGAGTCATGAGGATAGGGTGTCATACTGTCGTCGAGAACAGCAATAGAGTCCCTCGACCAAAACTGATGGAACTGATAGTTATTATAATTTGATAAGATGATTCAAATGAATACCGGGCGCATCGAAGTCTTATTGCTTCTCTGTGCTGTTTTCAGTTCAGTCTTTTACGCTATTTCTCCATAAATCTATTTCACTTGTATTCAAAACCAGAGTTGCTATTTTCTTCTTGACATAATTCTTTCAATTATAAAGTTTTTTTTTTTTTTTTTAGCCATCAAGTAGCTTTATAAAATAATAAAAAAAAAAAGTTTTACTTTTCTAAAGTTGAAAGATAGTTTTCTTGTCGATTTGTATCTGCACAAGCTTGGTACTAGGGAAGGTTGACAAGAGAAAGAGTTTACATATTTCAGACTCAGCTTGACAGTGAAACGATTTATCGCCATAGATTTAGTGTCTGTTTATACTATTCAGGTAGTTTATGCTTCTCTGTATATCGAACAAAAAAAAGAAAAAGAAAAAAGTGTCCAGTTATTTAGATAAATAACACAGATTTCCTTCCGTGTGACAATAAGTCACCACCCGATTGGATTGTCCAAAGCGCTAAACAAATCAACATTCTTTTTAACCGGCCTGTTGTCAGACAGGGAGTGCTTGAACGAGCGCTGCGGAAACAGGAAAAGATCAGTTTTGTGCTCTCCGCTCAAAAGTTTCGAAAAATAAATCATAGTGTCATGATTTTTTCCCCTGCTTATCATACTTATTTTATTTTAATTTTTATTATTATTATTATTATATTATTATTACTATTATTATTAAACATACAAACAAACCCAAAAAAAAAAAGGGGGGGGGCTTGGGCGGGCATTGCTTTTTCTTCTTAAGTATGATCTGTGCAGTACCCCTTGGGTCTGGAGAATAGAAATGACAAGACAATCGCAATTATCTCTTCCCATCATATAAATAACTCAACATCAATGATACAGATAAGTGGAGCCCTGGCCGAGTCCTGATTATGCTACAGGCAATGACGTCAAGAGCGTAACAACATCAACAACAATAAAATAACAACAACAGCAGAATAATGACTATCACCTACTGGGATTAAGCACTAATCGCAGCCAGCAATGGTTTTAGAACTCTTTAAACTCTTTGAAAGTAATGACACAGTTTGACGCACCTGCACTTCCACTGATGGGATTGTACTGTTGTTTACAGTATGTCAATGCCAGGAACAGAAAGTAACATTAAAATAAATGATCGACTAACAGTGAGATGGATTTTGCCAGTGAACAGGTAAATAAGATAAAGGAAGATCCATATAATTAGAATGTTTTCTAAAATTTGGTTAGATTTTCCACAGCCATCTATCGGGAAAAGACGACCATCCTAAAAAAAATGTCGTCCATTACTAAATTTAAAAGATAATAAATAATTGCAAAAGAAACAAAAGAAATCCGTTGTTGAGTAATACTGATGGATCTTTTTTTTTTTTTTTTTCAGAAATTATTTGGTAAATATCTATTTAGATAATGCATAATGCCGATTCAGCTTATAATTATACAGGAACAATGTATACACAATAAAGTCTCTCTCTGATCTACTGTTTGGTTATGCAATAAAACAACTGCCCATGCCATGAAGCTTGTTGAGCTGCAACAGTGTTCATTAAATTTCGCACAGAAACATGGCATTTTGATGATGGCATTTCTTGTTCTGAAAATCTCAGATTGTTATTTCGAGATTAAGTGAATACTGAGACTCATAGCAATGGTAAGTTTTTACATGTTTCTACATTTTAAAAAAAAATATATATATTTATTTATAGTATACTTTGATTTATTCTCCTATATACACTTATCCTTAATGTTGACTTTCATTTATTTATTTTCTATTATTTGTTTATTTAATATTATTTATCTATTTAATCATTTCATTTTAACTGATATGTTTGTTTGGGTGTTTATTTTTCTCTCTCCCTTCATTTGTTCGTTGATCTATGTGGTAGTTTATGTCTATTTCTTTGTATACCATTCTTTCGAATTCTTTATGAACGAAAACTTACCTTAACTTAAAACAAAGAAAATCAGATAATATCTAATTTTTGTATGATAATAATGTGATAATGATTCTTTGTTTTACTGGTCTGAAAACAATAATAAGGAGAGAGAGAAAAAACGGATACATTCCACAGTTCCTGTAAGTTGCACCATTGATGTTAACAGTAGCATTTGACATCACAAGTTCCCTGTGATGGAGTGGCCGGACGTCTGTTTGATACTATGATATGTACTTGCTGTTCTTCTCTTTTCTCCATTGCCAGGGACCTGGGGTGTAACTAAGCTCGCTGTCTAGACAAGTGGCCGTGGTGGTTCTCGAAAAAATGTACTTCAAATTGGTCCTGGTATTTGCGGTTACTTGGCGCGTTCTGCATGGGAGTTTCCCATCGCCAGGTTCTGGATCTAGCAAGGAGATTCAAGCCAGTTACGTGACGACAGAATCACCGGCATCAGGATATTTTCACACTGAATTAATATCAACACCACTGTCCCCACCATCGTCCTCAGCGTCATCAGATGGCCTGACTCGCTCAACTATAACACCATCAGCACCAGTTGTTACATCATCTACATCATCAGTGCCGGCCCCTGAGTCATCTTCACCATTAACCTCATCATCCGAGGACACGACGTTTGTCATTGAGTTGTATGCAAGTGCGTCAACAGAAACTACCACTCGCTTTTCTTTTTCCCTTGAAGCAAAACCTGAAAGATATTATTACTGGGACAAAGCAAAATTGTCGGCAAAGGAATACCAACAGAACTATTGCCTCTCCAGATGCGACGGTAATGAAAGAATCCGTGTGATGGCGCACGACGGTTATTGTCGCGATATAGATTGCATTCTATGTGAGTGCGAAAGACCGTACTGTGAGGTGTATGGTATTTGCTGTCCTGACATTACTGAACCCTTTATTGAGATTGAGGCGAGATCATTTCTTTATCTGCTCAATTTGCCTGATGCATTTTACCCCAACGACTCAACAGGTCTGCCCAGTGAATCTGCCACTACTAATGCTGAAGGAACTCCTGCTTCTGAAATGAGAACGCCAATTGCGTCCGGTAAATCATATATGACACCTATACGAGACAATGGCACTGATGCTAAGCGCTCACGTGAAGACCCCGAGTTGTTTTGCGACAATGACTCTAATCCTAAGGAAGATGTGTATTTGTACATAAGATCTTGTCCCTCAGATTTTACCGATGCCAACGTGAGGCAGATGTGTGAAGAGAAAACACCTAACGAAAAAATGTCCACAGATGCTTACGTGAGAGTGACCGACAGAGCAACAAATGCGATTTACTATAACCAGCACTGTGCAGAATGCAATGGAGTAACTAAGGTAAGATTGCGGGTGTTTGCTTTTTTGTTTATGTTAGGTTTTAACGGCTCACCAGCATGATCACGGCTATATCATGCCAAAGGACGTAAGATACGTTTATACGTTTTGAAGAAAGAGGAATAGAGCAGGACAGGAGACAGGAGAAAGGAGGGAGAGAAGAGATGTCACCCCTGAAACGTCAAGGATGGCATTCCATGGGAGACATCCCATCGATGGTGGGCTTTCATCACCTGCAGGTGGCAGCACAGTGGTTTATATACCCTGGGTCCGAGGGGTACAGGTTGGAGGGGACGGGTGCGTAGTGAAGTATGGTTTTCGCCGAGGAAAAAAAAACAAAACAAATAAGAATAAAGTGCGATTTCGTTTTGTTTGTTTGTTTTTTTTTTTTCTTATAAGCATTCTGCGTTTTTTTTTTTTTTAATTATAAGAATTTCTATTAAAAAGTGATATATGTCTATTCTAAATGTGTTTGACCAATGGTCATTCAATGAATACTCAGCCAGCTGTCAACCAGGATTTGGCTCCATCTGATTATTGCATGCAGTCACTAATTGGCCGGATACAGGCAAAGAATGCATAAAACACTTGTTAATAACCTCTACTAGCAATGTCTTTCGGTCCAATGCTCTAGATGGACATTAGACAGATGACCACTAGAGGCAATAAAATACCACATTTCCGGATATTAAATTATCGGTTTAAGCTTTCATCTGACATTCTAAATGAAATTCCATGTCCTATAAATAGCACATGTTTCTTTTATTTCTGCCGCTTTAGAGCACAGTAACACAGTTGTGGACTATCTGCTACAGTAAAGGTCAAGACACTCTTGATTTTGACAGAAAAAAATAAAATGGAGACTACATATAGACTATCAAGACCTTAGAGTGATTATGTGGATGGAGGTACTGAGCAAAATTTGAGGAAATATGGTCAGAACAAAAGTGAAAACAAAAAATGACACAGACGTCATGGATAGAGGGTCAGTGTATAAAAAAAGGGCGGGGCTGGCGCTAAAAGAAAAAAAAAATCTCAGTGTCGCTGTTTTCCTGAAAACAAACAAACAAACAAAACAACGAAGACCAAAAAGAAACAGCAAACAAAAACAACAACATTAAACGCATTTTTGTCAAAAACCCATTTTGTTTTATCTTTTTTTTTTTCCCCCACTGTTTTGGTAACAACTTTATTATTTCTAAATTGATTCTAACCAAATAAGACATACATCGTTGTCTCAAGATAAAGAAATCCTACGTATAATGCGCGGTCCATTCGGCCAGTAAGATTTAGAAGAAAAATGGGTTTTAAGTGTGAACAAATGGCGAAATTTGAATTACAAGGCATTTACAAAAGAAAAAAAAATGAGCATTTTCTTTTGCATACCAATAACTGAAACTATTAAGTATTAGACATAATTTTGGCAAACAATAATCAATGTTCACCAACTTTCATCAGGTTCCATTGAAATTTAGCGGAGGAGACAGATTTCAAATTTAAACATTTTAGAGACCCTCAAAATCCAAGATGGCAGCGTTACGATGGCAATCATTCGAGAAAGTCTATCGATTTTTTAGTTTTCTTTTTGTTTAGATAATATTATGTCGAATTCGATAGAATAGGTTAAAACTGTCTGTCTTGTTATTGTTAGTCCAGGTTCAGTGTTACACTGTGTATTTTCACGGTATAACACGCTTGATATAATTATGGTAGTTTTTTCCTCCCGTAAAAGCCTTTATATTTATAATGTCATATCACCACACTCCCGGTCTCTTTCCATCTGAATAGTAATTGATTAGTTCATTAAATTTATTTCTTTTTCTCCAAGAGATCCAGATAACTGGAATATGGTAATTTATTCTGCATTTTCATGTAGAACAGTTAGATACTTCAATCTTAATTTTCATAGTATTGACAACGCCCATAAGACAATGAATTTTGTTCATTTGTTGAATCAGTTAGTCTAATATCAAACGAAGTTTTGCCTTTATAAAGAAGCAATTAAGAAGTAAATTATCGTTTGATAGGCTATACCGAAAGTGTCACCTTGGATCTATCAAAACCCTCATTTTCGAAATGAAAGACTGCTTCACTCTAATAATACTTATAAACAAAACACTTAAACTTTAGTATCGTTATATTCAGAAGCGTTTGCGAATAGCCGATGTATTTAAATGTAAAATTTTGAAACAACTGGCCTGCTTCTAGCCCCTTTAGAACTATTAGTTGTTCTGTTTACTTTTCTATTCTCCCAATTTCTAGATATTGGCTGACAGATTGCCTTTTTTTTTCCAATAAATCTCATTTTCTTAAAATCTTTGCTCAAATTATAATATTTCTATCTTTATAATAAAGTCAACTATTTCAGTTTTTGTTCACTGGGCGTTGTACCAGTGAAGCCTTCTATCTTCCAGACTGTCCAATGGTTGTTTTATTTTTAATAGTTAAATCTCAGATGGTTTTTATTCATCCATAAAGATTCGAGATCCTCTTCTTCCTAATTGAGTAGATTCTTTGACTAACCGAAACCTCACAACTCACAGCTTTTCCAAGACTGCCTAAATTAACCTAATTATGAATCCTCCCTTTTCAAGCAGATCGACAATTAATATTGTTTGTCTTTTAATGTCTTCTTATAACTACAAGTGACACATGTTTACGGCCCGATTTCCAAAGTGTGTACAAAAATGTCGAGTGCCCCTACCAACAATGTGACAACGCCAATATGAAACAAACATTCACTTCCACTACCAGGAAATCCAGAACATGCCCATTCTGTTGAGCAAAAAATACTATAAGTATAATATAAGGTCCCATGACATCTGATATCTACGAGTACTTAAAGTAATGTTACAATTTGCTCTTGCCTCAATCAGATGGTGCCGTGGGAGCTCAATATAGACTGCTGGCACAACATGCGAGTGTATCCAGCCACTAATCTTCAAGAGTTACTCAGGCTGGCTTTACGGGAAGACTCAAAATGCAAGACCACCCAGGATGTCCCTCACGACGTCAAGACCCTCCGGTGTGAAGCTGACTATTACGGGTATCTGAACTCAGAACAAGACTCTTATAGACGAAGTCTATTACTTTGGTTTGGTGTTAGTCTTGTTCTTAATGGGCTGTCATCAAATTGAATATTATTATATTATGCTCTTTCCTGCCATCTTCATTTCCAAAACAAAAAACAAAACAAAAAAAACAAAAAAAAATGTTTTCGCCCTATCCCCCGTTCATCATTATCATCATCATCATCATTTTATAAAATAGAAAAAGACTGTCCAACCGGCAACTAACACAACAATTTAGAATTTTTTTTTTTAAATTTTTTTTAAAGCAAATAACACTTATAAATAACTTCTAGATGTTGAATCATCATCATCATCATCATCATCATCATCAATGTCTTTGCTACCGTTTTAAGAAATGTTTCGGGCGTGAATACAAAAGAAAAAAAAACGGTTAAGTGACAGCTAACTACCTGCGCCACTTTGAAGAAGCAACATGTATATTGAAACATAATTGAGTTCAGTGCTAAAATGTGAAGAAAGAGTTTCGAATCTCCTTCTTTTTCATCGCTCATCGTCATCATTATCCCCGAGGGGGGGGGCGGGTGTGGGGTAAGGGGGATATCGCAGGAAGAATATGGAAGAGAAGAAATATTAACATAGCCTTTTCAATTCACCGCTCAGATCTCACTGCCCATGTCCAGGTAGGAAACAGACCAGAAGGAATCCCAATGCCTTTGACAGGCAGAAAATACTACGCCCCGGTATTGATCTCCGGCAATCAATAAAGTTGATGGAGAAATTAAACAAACAAATAAAAAACAGCCCCAGGCTGATGATTTATGGGCGGAAAATGGTTGTAACTACGTTCTTATCTAGGAGTAAAATATTGCGTTATGAATAAAACGCTCATCCATCCTCCTTCATTCATCTCTTTTTTTCTTTGACATCTGTTTGTTAATACACAAGCTTGTCTTTTCTGTCACATTCATTTGCATTAGTGTGGGCAGTATTGATGGAGTTGCTGATAATTATCGATTTATCTGATATTATATTACAGCTGATCACTTCCCCTTTAAATTTTATTCAGTTCTTTAATCTGGTGCTAAATAGACAATGTCCGTCAGTGGTGGTGAAAGTTTTCAAGATCCATAATATAATAGGTCAGCGGAACAGTCTAACTTTGAATAAATCAGTCTTGTCAGATCTTAACTCTGTAAAAAGAATGTGTACGAGGAACACCAGTTTTACATGATGCCCAATCAAATTGACAATCTGAAAGCTGCTAATTATAGCAGATACGTATATCATTAGGGACCCTTACGGAGCGTCTATATTTTGTTCCTCTTATGCAGTCGAAATACCATTTCAAAGCCGGATATGCGCACAGATTAGCCAAGGAACTTCGTACAGTAAACTGCTCACCATAGGCATGAAAAAGAAACACACATAATCATTGAAAAAGTGAAGGAAAAAAAACCCTTGCCTATAAATAGCATGCTTGACATTAGTTGCTTAGAGCAGACCTGGCATGTCCAGAGGTCACCGCGACTCGCTATAGTCCTTACTGACCTATATCTGTGATGCTTACCACTGCCAGTGATGCGATGTCTGAGGCTTGCCAAGGGCTCATTAGCCCAGAGCTAATTAACCATCAGTGTCCAGCACAGGCTCGGTGATCGTTCACGTATGTTGTTAAAGTTTTATGGAGCAGATTTCGGCCATCCACTGGCGGTCGTGGCCCCGCGCTTGTGGACATCGATTCATCCTGTCCTGTCTCAGTCCCCGTTTGGCCTTAGCCAATGACAAATGTTGGCTGACCGGAGGCACTGAAGTCATTTTGTCTCATCCTGGAACGAGGGTCGTTGTCACCAGCTTTATTACCTCCCTTTTACCAGACAAAAGAGATGGTGAACAACCAGTGTAAAGAAAGAACACACAGACAGACAGACAGACATACACACACACACACACACACACATTTGCTGCGAGCTTTGCTTGAAACACATCTTTAACACCCCCCCCCCCTCCTTTCCGAAAAAGCCAGTGATAAAAAGAAAATTTACTTGTTCCTTTTGTTATTCTCTCATGAAATGTCCCGGTCAGCAGCCTTTTCTCTGGCATGCAAAATGAAATAGATGTTTTCCCACTTTACACTCTTTGTTCAACACCTCTTTTGTCTGGTAAAGGGAAGTAACAAGGCTGCTCACAACGATCTGGCATTTGAAGACTTCGCCACCACAAGTCTATCTCTTATGGAGAGTGAGCTTTTGATGTTTGATGAACAGGGGGGAAAAGGCATTTAAATGTAACAAAATACAATGTTAAATTCGCTCATATAACAGCCGTAGTAACAGACAGTAACCAGTGCCTTTGGCATTATCTGTCTCATGAATACTGAAACTCACACTGGCATTGCCTATGTGTGCTTATATTTTAACACCGAATGTTTGTCTTGATTTCGTACCTCCATTCCTAAGTTAAAACAAGATTTTCCTCTGAGATGATTAAGATTAAGCATTTGTGGCACCAAATTGTGGAAGTTACATTATCCCTCCCCAGGGTGGCTTTTGTAAAGTACGCCAATGGATCCGTTCGGAATATCCACGAGCTAAAATCGAATTGTGAACAAGGACACAAAATGTCTTATGATCAAAATGCAGTGAACGTTAACCAATGTATCCTCTCTGCCAAGCTTGACATTGTTGCACCCATAAGTTGTTCAGTAACAACGAAATGTCTACAATGCAGTGAGTTTGAGAATGTAAGCAAAGGAACGGGGGGGGGGGGGATGTCTCTACCATCACTTGACAACCCACAATGATAAACAAACGGAACGCCGACCACCACCTCGTGAACACCAGAGGACTCTAAATGTTGTTATAACTCACAACATTGTATGCCACCATCACAGCCTCAGTTTGCCGGCAACAGACTAATAATAAATGGATGTTATCCTCAGATCTGTCCCTTAGATTTATTTTTTCTTTACACAAGAAAATGAAACTGCACGTCACTAATTACAGTTTTTGCTCTTGTACAATGTCATAGTGTGGATATCGCAAACGGGTAATTTTGCTCTGCACGATGTCTCTGGGGTATAATCGAATAATTTTCACTCCCAACTACTGGTCGATGAATTCATGAGTATAAGCAGTAACTAAACAATAATGTGTTCCTGGTAAGGGCCAATTTCCAAAAACCTCCGACCACGAGTACATATTCTCTCAAATAGACACTCTGTATATCAATATTTACTGCCCTGGTTGAAAAGACAGGCGAAGCTACGTCTCAAGTTCTTCATTTTCTATTGTATGTCTTTTTTAATTTCCCCCACAGGCCTGAACCAGACAAATTATATTTCTCAAACATGCAACATGCCATAAGCTACAACCAGACACCTGTATATCCATCAGTGTACGCCAGTGAAATTCCTAAGTTACCGGTGTTCAAGACCGCAGATCCCAAGCAATGAGCATCTGTTACTTTGCCCCCTCTGCCAGTTACAGCTCACTTTCCGATCTCAGCTCAGAGAAATGTAACTCACACTCCATCTTGCGTCAGGAATTTTTACACCCTCTGACCTCGACTTCGTACTCACGTCTTGATGTCTGGCTTCTTCCTCGTGAAATGTTGTCACAGTTAATTTTGGATTAACGACGAGACTAGTGAGGACTTACGCATATTGCCATTTGCATCAAAAGCCTTATGACAAATAAAGAACAAGTACACATTTGAAATGATCTGTTCAGAACTAAAGATTTAAGATGTCAGATGGAAATTTGTACATATTTAGGAATGGATCATTTCGGTAAATACCAATCTCACCGGTTAAAAGATCAGTAGTTTCTTCGTAAGGGACAGAAGAAGACATCAAAAAAAATCAGCAGGTACTCACTGGTATGCGATTGGCACAATATAACAGAATCCGAGGTGAATCGCTGGCTTGTAAATCCTACAGTGGATTCCTTCATGCAGCCGATCATTAACGCTACGAAACGCGTCTCACTCAAAACGATAAGTCATTACGTTGTGGGGGGGGGGGGGGGGGAACTACCTTGACTTGGAGAGCGCATTTGTCCTGACAGTTTTTGTAAGATCAGTAAAGCTGGTTCCATTTTTGATATATCACAATGTCAGCTAACAGCAACAAGGACCCGATGGTGTGTAGATGATGTGAATGCATTCATTTGGTTCTGTGCCTGATACTGAGACTGCACGAGCTTGCATGAACAATAGATTTTGTACTCACACACACATGAAGATCAAGGGATAAGAACCATATATTTTATGCCCCCTTTTTAACAGATATGAGGAAAATGAAATTTTGTTCTTAAAGACCTGAGTGCTTTTTGTTTGTTGACGTTTTTAAACCATTGTCTTTGGTCAACAATGGCTGTTCCATCTGATCTCGTGAGGTCTGATAGTTAGGACTCACTACCAAACCCATACATTGGCATCTGTGAAAGCCTCACAAACTTGGACATCTGTTGTCTTTACTCCCTTAGTCTTCAAATGTGAATGTCTGCTACGTGGGACAGAGTGTGTACTTTTACCGTGAAAACGCAGATAGACTGTTGATATTTTGGCAGTAATTTGTGAAGTTATTACTTTGATGTTACTACCACGATATCAAATGCAAGTACACTGTAACATACAACGGTTCATCTTTGATCATCATAACATCAGGCTGACTCACGGAATGCCAGGTCTTTGCCAGCCATCTTGGTTTGTCTGAGGTACAGAAATCCGCATTTTATCGAAATTAGTGTTATTTTCAACTGGATCCTCATGACTTGTGATTTCGACATGTAAGAATAATTATTGTATTATAAATACGTTTTGAGAGTGAATCTAGATCTCCAGTGCAATATTGCAGAAAATGTGTGACATGAGTTCTAGAAAAGTAACTTGGAGATAGATGGCTAGAATATTTTGTATGTTGAGGATGTAACTTGTCTTTTTGTAATGGAGAAAATAGAGCGTATGATATAGTTATTTACATTCAATATGATCTGAGTATTTTATACACTTAAGATGTACATATATTTTTTGTTTGTTTGTTTCAAATGTTAATATATATACTACGTTATGTACATAAAAAGTGGAAGTCATGCAGATTTTTCGTATTGTAGTGAATGTGATTGAGATTGTGGCAGACTGGGTGACTGTGTAAATGTCAGGAGATCTTGCAAGAGTCATTGGTGAGAGGTTAGACATACAAGAAATTTCAGTACTGAGGAAAAATTGTGCTGGTGGCCAATTAGCAATAATTAACATTAGTGTCAGACATTTAGTTCTTTCCAGATCCTGTCCATCAATTTCTGAAATGGTTTCTACCATTGGATGTCCAGAAAGATAGAAACTCAGATGTCTCTCCCCTTTCCCCGCTAATATTAACGTTTGAAGTGCATGGAAAGATGGTAAAAGATTAAGATCAGATGAAGCCTGGCCCAGTAAATGCACTACATGGGATGTTTTCCTTTTGACTTGCATATTATTGTGATGTATGGTTTTCATATCGTAGGCGAGAGACGTGATTAAGTATGACTGTTGGTAAATGTGGACGGATGTGTGTAGTTAGCAGTGGTGTGTCAGAGCTCTGTGTGAGGGAGACTGAGATGTGTTATGGCGAGAGAATGGTTGCCCTGAAAACCTGTCAGGCATTGCGTTATTTGTGTCGTCAAAACATGTCAGCATCTTACGTCTGTGCATTTACATGATAGTTATAATCTCAATTACAAGAAACAAGGACTTTAAAAAATATCTTTGAAACATCGGAAGTTTTAGATTCGATCTAATTCAAACAGTAACACAAATGTTTGGCCTTCCATTCAAATATTATGACCGAAATGTGCAGCATTTTTCTAAAGTGATTTTTTTTTTTTTTTTAGTAATTGAAAATATCTAACTTAAAAAGTTGTGGACTGTTTATCTCGATTTGAATCGTCTGCACATTAGCACCTGTTATCCTAATGTCGAATACAATAATTATTTGCTCTCAGACACGGTCATTCTGTGACTATCAGTAAAGTACTCACGATGGTCTCTGCAACAACGTGGACATACAGAGGCTGTTATGTTAGGACCTCGCAGAGAACAATTTCTTGTGATGCTGATCTTGTAATTTATGTGATTGTGTGTCTCTGAGTTTGATAAATCTATTAATGTATGTGATTAATAAATGAAAGTTACAAAAAACAAACCGATATTTTTTACCGGATTCACGTTTTTTTCCCTACATTTTGCCTTCTTGACTTTAAATGAGTGTCTGTTTGTCATAATGTATCTGCCAGAACATCCATCCACCAAATTCTAATTTCCTAAAAGTAATAAAGTTTTACAGAGGTTACATTCTGATAGATTCAGTTTTGAAAGTAACAGGCGAGGCCAGCCAATCTAAATATTTGTTATTACAGCAATAGTGTAGAATAAAGGATGACCTAATGCCTACTTTGAAGAATAAAGATTGGTGCTACCAGTGAGGTGGGATAAGATAAGATATCATAATTAAGATAAGCTTGTTTTCTATTCAGAAATGAAATTCCATAATGCACAGCTGATAAGAAACAATATATTATATGAAATTATGTGAAACACATTCACATTACGGGCAAATATGTGCGCCAGGTGAAACGCTACACACTGTCGGGGGACAAAGAAAACGTTTCAAAGACAGTTTAAAGGTGTTCCTCAAGGATTTCGATATCAACCCAGAATCCTGGCAGACCCTGGCCTCCGACCGACCCTCCTGGCGCCATCTCATCACCAAAGGTGTCACCACAGCAGAACAGATCAGGTCCTCTCAAGCAGAGAAGAAACGGGCAGCACGCAAGGCCGGAGCCATCAGCACCAACAGCAAGGCCCCTACCTACTTCTATCCTACCTGTGGGTGGGGCTTCCTCGCCCGGATTGGTCTCACCAGTCACCTCCGGACCCACCGAGTCAGCCCTAGCTAGACTGATGTTGTGGTTATCTTCGGCAACGAGGAATGAACACCAACAGCAACAAAACTCGGGCAAATAAAACCCACATCCCTCACAACATTAGATCAAGTCAAAGTCAAGTAACATTGTCTCAACTTGCTAAGCGTACAGGTTGATGGTAGAAATGAACGTAATGCCCACCATTCTGTAGTTTTGTTACATCCAACAAAGGCTAACTTCTTTAGGAATTCTTCAATTAATTATATAATAGAATATAAAGGTGATTTAACAGTGAATGGGAAATAATGAAGAATAGCATTGGAGATATAAGGAGAATTATCAATGACTAATTTGACCATCTTAAACAGTTAACTCTCTCTCTCTCTCTCTCTCTCTCTCTCTCTCTCTCTCTTTCTCACGCTTTTTCTCTCACTCTCTCTCCCTCTTTCTCTTTATTTCTTCCTCCCTCTCTCTCTCTCCCTCTCTCTCTCTGATCTGACCAAGGTTCTGCACGGACGAGTACTGGCTGAGCTAGCAGGAGACTTAATTGTGAGTCTAAAGTTCTTACACAATGAAATGTGCTCGATTAGGATCACCTTGTCTTTTGTTGATTGTGTTGTTTACAAACGTGTGTATTGTCAACTTGTTGTTTGATTCTCTTGGCCAAGTGACGATGGCTGCCACTTCATTTTTTTACCTCGGTAATCTCATTCATTTCCTTCTTCTCTCTCTCTTTCTTTTTTTTTTCTCCTCATCCGTCTATCAATTTTTCTACCAGTTCTTATGTATGTATGTATGTATGTATGTATGTATGTATGTATGTATGTATGTATGTATGTATGTGTGCATGTATGTATGT
>JBCAUA010460410.1:0-17453 GCA_038406235.1 Peronia verruculata | reverse complement strand
CTGGAAAAAAGTACCTTTTTAAAAAAAAAACATATACATGTACAACCAAATCCTTGAAAAAAAAAAAAAAAAGAACTTTACATACAAATAGTATTTGAAATACTTATAGTGACCTATGCAGCCAGTCAGAATGAGTCATAAATATGTAGCCTAAATAAGTTTAGATGGGGGGGGGGGGGGTTAGGTTATTTAGGCTACATGTAGCCTAAATAAGGTCACCCAAAAAATTATCACAAACAGCGTCAAAACAAGACAGGCTACAAAAACAAACAACTTGATAAGCTGAAAGTGGAAATGCATGTATGTAACGCTCACATAGTTCTTACATACGATGAGAAATGAGATGCCCACTTCTATCGGAATAATTCAGTTGATTATGAAGTGGATGAACAGAGTCTTTAAGAACTGTGTTCAAATTTGATGTACAAACTAAACTTGCGTCAACGTAGCAGGTCCAGCATTTTTATCATTTACACGACAGTAAAGTTAACACTCGGTTGTTTTGAGTACTATGTTCTTGTGGATGCTGTTGATGCTGGTGTTGGGTTCTGTATCCTTGATCATTGATGCTGATGTTGGGATCTGTAGAATTGTTTATTGATGCTAATGTTGGGACTGCATAGTTGTTCATTGATGCTAATGTTGGGATCTGTATCTTTGATCATTGATGCTAATGTTGGAATCTGTGTATTTGATCAGATCATTGATGCTAATGTTGGGATCTGCATGGTTGATCATTGATGCTAATGTTGGGATCTGAGTACTGGATCATTGATGCTAATGTTAAGATCTGTATAGTTGTTCATTGATGCTAATGTTGGGATCTATATCATTATTCGTATGACTACTATTATTACTGTTGTTGATTCTTGGTTGTTATTGTTGCTGTGACTTATGTAAGCATTATATTCTTGATGCTGTTACTGTTGCTAAATTTGGTATAGCTATTGTTGATTTTGCTGTTGTTGTCACTTCCTGAGATCTTATGGGCTCGTTTATAAAGTGTTAAAACACAATCATTCTTGCAATGCATATTAATTGCTGCTTCATTTATTGACCTCAACAGTCTGATCAGAGTGTACGCACACCAACACCATGAAGTCAAAAACGGTACCCTGATCTTTTGTCCATATATAATTATATGTGATGCTTATGTTTTTGCATGCAATAAATGCCAGTGATGCATATATTTGTGGTTTTTGTTCCTTAATTTATTTCATAATGCAATCATAGTAGGTCCATCCGTCGATTCATTCATCCATCCATCCATCCATCCATCCATCCATCCATCCATCCATCCATCCATCCATCTATCCATCCATCCATTTATCTATTTGCACTGAAAAGTTTGTTTTATATGGTACAGAATTTATGCAACAAAACATTAGCTCTGTCTACCATTGATTAAGTTACTACTAGGATTCAAATACAGTTGGAATCGGGAGCGTATTAATCTATGTATTAAAGGTTGGATAGTAATAAAGTAAATCTCCTCTTTTCCCCTTTATCTTCACTGTTCTACAAGAATGAAATAATGCCATTTTCAGCATTTTCGAGATATCTTAATAAATAAAAAATAAATAAATAAAATAAATAAATAAATTACAGAAAAAAATGTTAATCACTTCTGTAGTAAGTTAATGAGCTAGTCCATTATGATGATGCTGAATTAAATACAGAACTCTGTAATTCGATAATGGCATACCTCATTTCAGTACTTTGCAGATATTGACATAAAAAGCTGTTGATCACAATAATCATATGATACAAATGAGAATATTTTATTTACAAACAAGGCAATACACATTGACAAATACAGAATAAACTTAAGCAAAGTATATGAAGAATACAATTCAGGCATACTTTTTTTTTTTGTAATACGTATATAACTGCATACCTACATATGCATACACACGTGTATACACACATACAAACCCGCATACGTTGTGATTTATGTCATAGTAATTTTATTGATTGATGTGATACGTAATTCTACTGGCACATTTCTCTTTTAAACATTATATTTGATTGCTGTATGTTCATAAATGAAACCAGACATCAGGTGCATCTTGGTTTTAGTCTGATTTATGCCAATAAAAGACTTCTGTAATGACATATCCATTTATTTACCCACCCAGTGACCTATGCATGTATGTATTCCGTAGATCGGTGGGTCGCATAGAATCATTCTTTTACACATCACTCAGCCATTTAAAAAATCAAAACAAAAAACAAAAACAAAAAAAAAAACCACAGCAATAGATACTGATAATGGTGATGATGATTATGATGATGATGATGATTTGGCAGAGATTTGATCATCACAATCAAGTTGTTTATGGATTTCTATGTTATTTGTTTTTCTTGAATTGTTTTGCTAATTACCGGTCTGACAGTTCTATTGTAGTTTTTAAAATGATGATGATGATGATGATGATGATGATTATGATGATGATGATGATGGTGATGATGATTATGATGATGATGGTGATTTGGCAGAGATTTGATCATCACAATCAAGTTGTTTAGAGATTTCTATGTTATTTGTTTTTCTTGAATTGTTTTGCTAGTAGCCGGTCTGACAGTTCTATTGTATTTTTTAAAAATTTAAATGATGATGATGGTGATGATGATGATGATATATTGTGTATAGCAATACCCTATTTACATTTTATATGTTTTCATTATTGCCCTGACGAAGAGCCAAGCGGGCTCGAAAATTTGGCTGATTTTATCATCACAATCAAGTTGTTTATAGATTTGTATGTTATTTATTTTTCTTGAATTGTTTTGCTAGTTGCCGGTCTGACAGTTCTATTGCACTTTTATTAAATGATGATGACTATGATGATGATTATGATTGATGATGTCGATGACCTTGATGACGTTGACGTTGAAGAGCCAAGCTGGCTCGAAAGTCAACATTATATACCTTTTTCGATTGTATTAACTCTTCATACTTATTTTTTTTTTTTAAGTGAAAAAAAATTCTTTATTTATTTATTAATTTATTTGTTGTCTGTGAAATTAGTTCCGAGGTTACAATCTATATCTTGCATTTCAAGACAATTCCAAAACTGATATCATGAGTGTGAGGACGATGCTATAATATCATAATGAAGACACAGTTGGTATATTGTTCTCGATCAATTCCATCATTTCCATGTTGCTTCTCAAAGGTTTAAAAACACGGCACAACAATGGAGTGATCTGCCGATATTTTACCTGTGCATGCCAGAAATGGATTAATACAAGTGTAAGATAAAGAATGCCCTAAGTATACCATATCACATGTCAAATTTAGTAACAAAATTTTTGCATCACTGTGTACTAAAATTCTTAACTTTCCATGCCTTACATATGCAAAAGGAAACAATAGAAAGCCGCAATATACAGAGTGCTCCTTTACAATATTTCAACCAGTATTTTTGTAAGATACTTTTACAGCGCATTGCCTGATCACTCCATTGGACAATTCTCAACTCCAAAAATGGAAAATGTTAAACTGAATTCCCAGTAAAAACAAACTCATTTTTTTCCGGGCCTGCTATTCTACAGATCTGATAGAGAATACATAACATATATCTTACTTGCTGATTCTGATTTTTAAAAAATAAATGTTAACAAGTAACATCAATAAAATCGTGTCATGTTCATGTCTGTATCCAAGTGAGTTCTCTTACACCACAGATTTCTGCAACACTTTTCGGCTGTAATGTGTTTGTAATCCAGTGTTTGTAGAAATGCTCAGCTGAATAGGTGTAAACCTAGGAATGAATGGGTCTCGAACAATGGCACGTCCCTGGAAGAGAGTCCAGTTGAAAAGCATCATTTTTGTTTTCCCTCAGGAAAAAATGTTCTCTTTATTAATCAGCTAAACTGGGGTACAGAGAGAATATGCATATCTGGATAATGTTTGACGAAAGAAATACTGTTGGAAATAAAACGATAGAAAAGAACATGTGTATGTAGGGGAGGGGGTGGGGGTTGCAGGGGGAGGGGAGCAGGGGACGCAAAAGAAAGGGAAGAGGCGGAGAGAGAGAAGATTGAAAGAAAAATGTTATAGATATAACACACAGTGATTACGTTTTAAGACAGACAAAAGATACTTTTTTGGTGAACTCAGTGTAGAATATGCTGACAACATATTTCGTTGGTACATGTTTTAAATATTTAAGATTTAGCACTGTGCTCATAAAAACTGTCGGCCATGGGGAAACCATGATATTAAATACTATAGAATCTGTGTTTGCTATATTATTATTAAGATACTCCCTCATGTCTTATACTTCCCAATCACCAGTCCCCCTCCGTTTCCTCAAGTTAACTTTGGTGAAATCATAATACAAAGATTATAATTAAAATGACAAAGACCAGTCGAAGTTTTCTGAAAAACGTTGATAAAAGACAAAAAAAAAAAAAAAAAGCAACACAGTCATAATCTCTGTAGAGAGGCTAAAGCTGTCGTGCCATTTCCCTCTTGTTGGAACCAGGGTATGATGATAGGAAGCAGTATTTGTAACACAGTGTATAAAATTATTAGGAGTACTGTAATCTATAGCCAGAACTAGAATGTACTAAGTTCGTTCACCGAGGTATGGTTTAGTTGGATTTTCTGAGCTTTTAAAAACTATACAGTCCTGGAATTATGAGAAATCACATTCAGACATCTCCCACTGTTGCAACGCCTCAAGTGTTTTCTGTGACCACATCTCAGTGAACGAACTATAGATAGTAAATGAAGATACCGCTGACCATACTACGATTACGTTTTTGGGATTATTTTTTTTTTTTAATTAGTATTAGCTGATAGTGCAACAGAACAAAACTGTGACAGGTACCTATGTTTGAACTAATGGCAAGATAACAGTCTTTCAGTAAAGTTTAGTTTAGCTGCCTTTATCTAGAAGGAAAAAGCAGTTCTTGGTAATACAGCCAAATATTTGATGCGCATCTTCATGAGAAATTAATGTTGTTCTTGGGCATTTGGAATGCAACGGTGGATGTGAAATACAGGAGGTTAAATATATAGAAAACCTGGGGAGATGGCTAGAGTTGAATACCTCAGAAATAATGGCAACATTGAATACGAAACGAGATAGATCTATTATTCAAGGCACTGCCGGCTGCTTCTATTCTGTAGTATAAAGCTGGTCAAACTGATCACGTGTGATGCCCAGGGCGCTTAGCCAACGACTGAAAGAAAGAGACCCATGAAACTATTTTGCTTTCTCAGTCAGCCAAATTACGTCCCTTTGCCAACCACATGAGGCATTAATCAAGCCTTTTAAGGAAGGGTAAACAGCAATTTTTTTATCTTTTGTTTTGAAACGTGCTCAGAGGGGTCTTCTGAAACATTGGTAATATGATGAAAATGTTTACTCTCATCAGATTTTTTCTTCCTTCAGTTTTCTGTGACTCATGTTTCAAATAAAATGTACAACAGTGCATTACTGCTTGTTCTAGCAAAACAAAGCAACTTGGCTGTCGGAAGCATCTCATTTGGTTTTGGTCGATCCATGAGTGAAAGACACAAGTGTTGAGGAAGCCCACCCAAATGATCAGCAGTGAGACATGCATGCATGTTAATCTTTGTAAACATAATTTAGGGGCACATAATATAATCATGTGAAGATCACAAGTGAAATCTGGAAGGTTAAGGAATACGTGTGAGGTGTAATGAAATGATGCTATAATCATCTATAATTATCATCGACACGTTTCTAATTAGTTCCATTTTTAGATGAATCCGTGGGTTTCATTATGGGCAATCGTGATATATCGAGAACTCTACCCTCTCATCCTATCAACTCTTGGGCCATCTTTGCAATTAATATGAAAGTACTGAAAGATGAAAAAAAAAAAAAAATTCGTGCACACCAGAATTTGAGGAAAAACAAACACCAATCAAATAGCAAAAAAGAAAGAATTAATGAATAAGACAATACTAAATTTTAAAATATGAAAAAAATAGGTCCAATTAAACTTCTATCAGTACATGTATCGATTTAAGTTCATTTGGTCAAGAACTAGCTTGGGTAAGAACCAACATCAAAGACTCACCCTTAGGATAAATGAGTAAACTGAACAGGAGCAGATAAAAGGAAGATGAAGAAGGACTGGAGATGAGCAGTTGGGAGGCCTTAAGACACAAGACAAAAACACAACTTTCAGTAATAACAAAAAACGTTCTAGCCTCTTCCATTCCACTTCTCTCCCTTCCAGTTAAACTCATAAAAAAATACTTCCATAAAAGGGCATTTCATTGCTTTCCACTGTTAACTTTCAAAGCTTTAAAGGCAGCACTGAATTATGACATACCTCAACAAAATTTTGTCTCTTGGCAACCAATATGCTACGTTATGTTTTCAGGGCTCTGATTTCAGATCTGAAAACCTTTTTATTTTTTTTTTTCTAGTTACTGGCCATTTTGTGTCTAAAATCGATATTTTAGCATGTCGAATACACATTTTGTCCGATATTACTCGAACCGTAAGTTGTATCGCCAGATTGCCGATCGACGTTGAAAAGCAATATCTCATGCCAAATGTAATCCTGCACCACTCACCTGCAGTTACGTGAGAAGACAGTAATAGTACGGCGATGCATTTTGTGGATGATGATAATTAATTCGAAGCATAAATTTAAAGAAGATGCACTTGATTAATCAAGAAGAGGCCACTGACTTCGTGAATTTTCCTTGTACAAAACCCTACTTTCGATTATAGCGATGACATCTTCTACAAAAAGATACCAGAATAACTGTGTTTATGCAGAATGTTACAAAATATCCACTTGACCTATTTTCAGCTGGAAAGTAAAGTCTGTTTTTGTAATGATGTAAATGATCGTATTAAGGCCATTCCCAAAACGAATGTAGACTCTTTTTTTCTTTTATGGAGACTCAAGCAAGGCAAGCCTGAATGCCGTGTTATTGCAAGATGACAGCAGTAGACATTTTGTACAATTGGCTAATGCAGTGAGCGTAAAGGGAACATGTGAATCAATTGAAACATGTCAGTATACAAAACATGGTAGGAACAGTTTTAGTTAGTCATACTTTTACTCTTGGAACCGCGGATGGGTTATACCAAATACATGAGCCTTCGGGATCATTGTGATGATGCAGTAGTTTACGTCAGAAAACAATGTCCAGAAAAAAAAAATGATAATGTACTTGGCAAGAACAGTTTTCAGCATTTGCCTTGATAAATCTACAGAGTGTGCTCTTGCTCCTGCTTGATATTAGTCTGGGATTAATTGAAAACGTTGTCGATCAGAGCTGTAGACAGAAATAGAGACGGTTTCAATATTTCAGGGACAAATCTAAGGTAAGACAATGGATTTAAAACTGAAAGAAGGTATCTTCATGGGCCCTGAAACTGGCAAATCATTTAAAGCCAAACTAATTCCACTTGACCACTTGGACTTAATAGGTACTGCGTTCTCTGTGGAGAACTTTCAGGGAAATTACAGAGCGGAAAATTATTCTGACTTCCATCATGAAAACCATTGGACACGAGGGGGGAAAGGGGGGGGGGGAAGGGATGAGAGCTCTAAGAAAGACTTTAAAAAGAAAAATAGATAAATACTTTTTTAACACAAAATGTTCCCAGTGCTCAAAAAAAAAAAAAAAATGAAATTTGTTGATCAGTATAAGTTTTGTTTCGCCGTACCCTTATTACCTGTAGCGTAGGTTCAAGGACCGGCCCAGGGGTTTATAAGTAGGTTCTTTGCTCCCACCTGCAGATGGTATGAGACCGCCATCGGTGGGGTGTCTCCCATTGAGTGCCATCTTCGATATTCTTGGGGGGGGGGGAGACATATCTTCTCTCTCTCTCTCTCTCCTTGCTCCTGTCTTCTGATCCGCTTTCTTTCCTCTCTTCTTCTTGACGTGTATACGTATCTTACAGTGTTTGACACAATATAGCCGTAATCGTATTGGTGTGTCGTTAAACCTCAACACAAACAAACAAAAATGGTTCAAGGACTTTCATGTCCACGTCATTCACGTCAGTGAATGAACCCTCTTCGTTAGACACATTGAGATTTGTAGAGCGAGTGGCTCGCATGTTTAAAATTTATATTCAATAAAGATACAACATAATTTACAGACTATGATATCTTAACATGGCCAAACTATGAATCTCTGCTAGTATCTGATTATAACTACCGTCCCATCAGATTTAACTAGAGAAATCGGTTAACTAGTCAACTGATTACACAAATATATTTGCATCAACTCAGTTGTAATCATTCGTGATGCATTTAAAACGTTCCTCCTGGCTCGGGAGAGGGCATTTACGTGGACGATGGCTATCAAAACTCGTGCCAAAAGCCATCCCGTTTCAGTCCGTTTGTCCGTAACATGGCACAAACACATTACTCAGACGACAGATATGTTACATTTACCCATTCGGGATTAACCATGGATGAAATTGATCGATATGGAATCCCACTGCGACCAAACCGTTAAATCATTGCATGGATGCATGTTCATTTGTCAATAACTATTCCCACGAGATGAATGGATGTCTGGGGCCTTTGGACTTTGATGATTCGAAAGATTGATCTCCTAGTATTGCACATTGAAATGATATGATAATACACTTTTCAAAGTTTTTTTTTTTTTTAAAGGAATGTGCAAATGCATGAATGTCAAACTCTCTGTACTTATGCGCACAAATTGGATACCCTTCTCCTACCGAGGTGAGTTTCATCTATAGTGTGGAAAACGACATGAAAGGACACACACACAAATTGCTACTACGTCCGTAAAAGACGTATTATTTATTTTAATACACACCCAAGAGAAAACTTTAAAAATTACCGCTGCAAATTTTATTTTTAACAAAGCCTACTCCACAGAGGATTTTTCATCAAAGTTGTGGACAGTTTCATTTAATTCGGTCTTCGTAGAACGGAAATATCGCAAGATTACGTTTGTCCTTTCAGGCTGATAAAGTTGTTAAGGTATCGACAAATATGATTATAAGATTTGTGCATCATTTCAAAAGGACATGTGCACAGATGCAAAGTCAAAAAGCTGCAAGTACAGGAATAGAACATAAGCAGCAATTGTAATAAAAGCCAAGTTGTAAAAGATTTGTTCTCGATTTGCGCATCGAGAAACGCTTGACCATCGTTCAGCAGAAGAAGATCACTTTACCGCTGCTTTCAAAATTGTGACTGCTTTATCAGATACAAAAACGAATAAAATTTTATAGAGAATTACTACGTGAGGTCTGAGATGCATTTTCCTGTTAGACGGACGAACAAGATGCGTTCATCTACCACAGTGTAACTTTAATGCAATATTATGTGACATCTCATTAGAGTTTAAAAAAAACTATATTAAAAACATTGGCGAATTGTGCCTAAATAGCTCGAACTTCAATGTAAAATTGGAACGAGATTTAACATAATAATATAACAAAATATACTGCATTTCAGGGCAGCATAAGGAAAACATTCTTGGAAAGTTTCTATATTATAGTAAAAAAACGAATGAAAGAAAAAGAGTTTAGCCTCAGTGTAGAATTGTACCGTTCTAGAGCTCCAATATCTATATAACAGAAGAGCAGCCAGTAGAAATATATTTATTATGATATTCATATCAATGTAATCTAGTTTGGGAAAGAAGGCATCGACACATACAATTCTCTCAAAATAATGCCATGCAGCCATTGATCATGATGAGAGACTGACAGAAAACCGTGATGGTTTGTCCGTGGTTTATATCATCGCCTTAAACATTTTAAATAGATTGTAAAATTTGTTTTGTTTTGTACTTCGTATCATATTACTAAAACCAAGAAAACTTGAAAACATCATATGAGGAAGAGAAAGGAAAATATAAATGTATGAGGTTTTGAATGTGGTGATGATATGAACAGCGGATAAAGCATTGCGATCCTCTGTCACATTGTCATGGCCCTGTCACGTATATTCTGAGTTAGAAATAGATAGGACCAATGCGTCATATGAGGAAGAGAAAGGAAAATATAAATGTCTGAGGTGTTGAATGTGATGCATGATGATGTGAACAGTGGACAAAGCATTGCCATCCTCTGTCACATTGTCATGACCCTGTCACTTATATTCTGAGTTAGAAATGTATAGGACCAATGCGTGAGCAAGTTGTAGATAAGACAGAATAGGGACTGATATTAATTTTGCATGCTTCACTCGTGTCTGCCACGAACTTAAATCGATGACTGATGAAATCAAATTTAATGATGGCTCCGAATTATTGACAAATTTCATATTGACTAAACATAATGAGGGATACAATATTACTAACACAGCTCTGTGAATGATATTATGATGATACTGGTGAATAACGGTGGCCTAACTGACAATGATTACCTGTCCTCATATTTCCATATTATACACATGCAGACTTTACAATACTCTCTCTCTCTCTCTCTCTCTCTCTCATACACACACACACACACACATGCATACATACATATAGAGTTATGAGAGAAAGAATATAACACCATCGAATATAAGAGTACAAATTAATTCACAGAAATTGTGACATGTTAACAGAGGAGGGGTGGAGCGAGGGGGGGGGGGGCGTTGAGGGGGGGGAGGAGGGAAGAGAGGGAAGTGTTTACTAACCCAAAATACACTGACAGTTTCTCTATAAAGTGACTCTCAGCATTTTTTCTTATAGCCTTAGTCCTGAAACTACGGGGTTTTTTTATTTTTTTAATTTTATTGAGCCACCCAGTTTTTTTGTTTTTTTCAGTGATCTATGTTTATAATTTTATGTTTCTGAAATAGAGAAGCATTTTTTTTTTCAAATGCTCTTTTAACACTATAGTGCGTTTTCTTAAGTACAAAGTTCCAGTCACAACAGTCTATATTATAAATTTGTAATTTCATTCTTTATAATTAATATAATTTCAAGAAAAGATAAAAGGAATCAGGTACAGACTATATACGAGAGTATATTAATCAAAAGATATCCAAAACCAGTGATATTTTTAATGTACAGTCTCGAACATGACATTTTTTTAATGAATTTGGGTCAATTTATTACAAGCTGAGAACCTCTAGATTAGCCTGTGGACCACACCATTTGAACAAAACAATAAACAACTCTTCGTTGCTTTCTCACTTCCTGAACTGTGATTAAAACGCGCTAAGAAGCTTGACTTTGGCCCCGCAAAAGATAAAAAATCAACAAACAAACTTGGCTCTTCATGACATTGTGAGTGAGCGACACTCAGATTTATCACGCCTACCACATTGCTTATAAATAACTGTGATCTTGGGGCTGCTTGGTTTTTTCTACATAAGGACATCGCAAGAGGGACATCCTGTTTAGGTTTGTAGTTGACTTCTATGTCATAGTTGAATTCTGTCAGGTATCTGAGATAAGCCGTAAGATTGGCATTTCTAAAGTTCACAACTCTATTCATTTTTGACTTCACTGCTATGTTTTGTTCATACATTCGTTAAACCATATTTTTACAAGACTGCATTGCCAGAGAGATGACCGGGTGATGGTAACTGTCTGTCCACGATACACGATCTGGTGATGAATGAAAAAGACCCAAGTTTTGTAGCTGCTGTCGGCCTCCGACAGTTACTCCGCAACTATGATAATCCGGTTGCCTAAAATTGGACGTCCGGTTAGATCATGATAAGTCTGCCATGCAACTAATGTAGCAAAATGAGAGGGTAAGTCCCGACTTTTGTTACTGCACATTGTTATTGTTTGCAGCTTGCCATTATTCGAATATTTTCCAAATGTTGTAGCTTGATATTCCATGATATAGCTTTGGACATATTAATACCGCTCACTACGCGGAGATTGCGAACGAGCCATTCTGCTCCAATATATCTAGACAATGTATGCTGTTGGTTCTTTTATTAACGCTGTTTGTTCTTTCAGATGCAATTTAGCAATTTATTATCTCACAATACATACATCCCTTTGATATGTTAAATTGTAACCCGTAAACCTATTCAAGCATATTAGCCTCTATATAGCTAGCTGCATTCGTGTTGATGCACTTCAAAATCCAAATACACAGAAGCAAACAAGCGGGCAGTCATGTACTTTTGAAATGGAAGTATGCAATCCTTAATGACTGCATTTGCCATTTGATAGTCACACATAACTTAATCGTTCATAAAAGTCCAAAGAAACACTTCAAGTACCTTTGCATGACTGCACTCATTGAAAGGTTCAAAAACTCACATCTATTAAGCGGTTTCGTGACGTTCCCACTAAGCTCAACTATTTCTATAAATTTGTCATATATCATATATTAGTATTAGGCTTTACTATAACATCTCGAAATAAAATGGAATCGCCGATCTATCGAGAGTAAATCTGAAAAACAAAATGGAGCTTTTACTTGTGTTAATGAGGTATTTCGACACTGCACAATAATGCAGATACCTTTCCTTTGTCGCTTCTGTGCTTTGGAGAATTTATAATGTTTTGGGAGAGCCTTAAAAATACTCTATCTGTTAAATAATTCATGTGTGCTCTGGATGATGGTCAGGCACCGAAAGCTCCACAAGCATGATGAATGAATAGATGAAGATGCATGTTGTAATTTTGCAGTTCTATTAAGGACCAATGTTCCCATCTTTGTGCTGTTAAATGAGGGTCCAATAGCCGAAGATGTGCAAGTATTAGGCCTATCTGGTAAATATGTTTGACAAAACTAAGAACTACCAACACTGTCATTGTGCTGTTTGATGACGGTCGGACAGCCGAAGTTGTGCTGGTAGGTACTGGCTTAGAAATATTTGTATAACAATGAACTGGCCAATAAAAAATATATATACAGTGTATAACTATGTATTTCCCACACTGCCTGTGTGGTGCTAGATGATGGTCTAACAGCAGACGTTGGACTTTCTTATAGAGTGATGCACACAGAATAGATCTGTTCTGATTTGTTCTGACCTAACGAATGGTTGGAAATCCTCGTCTATTAGAAAGGGGTCCAAACGGTTCACTACGATGGACAAAGTACTATAAACACTCCGCCGGGAATTTCCATGTTTTTGCTTAGCTGGATATGAACTACTGTGAGCTACCAACACTAACCTTGTGCTGTTGGATGATAGTCGAACAGCCTCATTAATACTTGTATCTATGAAAAGTGAGAGAATTATGAATTGCTTACACTTTATGCTGTTGGATAGTGATCCAACAGCTGAAGTTTTACTGGTATTATTGTCCCAGTAAATTCTTTCAAATAGGACAGTTCTGTCGACTACAATATATTCCAGTATTTTTATTATTAGGCTGATGGACAGCCGATGTTGAGCTGAAGCTGACAAAAACCGGTTACCTTAGACAGGTCTATAAACTGCAGCCTTTATAAACCTGAACGATGGATCAGTAACCTAGTTATTTTAATATTATGAAATGCCTTAGAAAATGGATCTCTGAATGTTTTCTCGTCAGTACAATCTTTGCGCTGCTCGGTGGTGATCGGACAGCCAGAGTTGTACTATTAGGAGAAACATCCATGCATTGTGGGGGGTATCCGGTAAAGACTGAATTATCAGTATAAGGTTATACGTATTATCTTCGTGCTGTCGGACGATGGCCGGACAGCCGTAGATGTACTGGAGAGCCAAAGGTTTATAATTCAACTTTTTCGTCCACGCTATAGTTGCAGGATAGCTGAGGTCGAAACTTTGTGGGAAGAGCCAAAAAAAAGAAAAATCTCTTTTTTTGGAATAATCTTGTTGGAGGCTGTGGGACATAGTTGTTGTACGGTCATTCTGTTGAGAACCCATGTACATAATGTCAAGTGTACGAGTTAAGCTCTACCGCAAGTAAGCTCTATGCTGCCATGTTCAGACGACTTGTAGGCGTACTGAAATTGTTTCAGAGAAGACAAGCCAAGCTCTTGTCGAGAAAACATATCCGGTCGGCAGCAACTGCTACCAATACTTCATTCTTCTGTGCTGTTATGCTAATTCGGGCAGACAGATAAATAATAAATGTAAAGCATGATGGAACAAAACACGCAGGCAAACGTCTTAGTAAGTAGGTCAGCAAAGACCGTAGGTTGTCAATCACAACCTTTTGTCACAATTCATGATGTTCATATTAAGGTTGGTAAGGATGGCACTTTCATTTGTTGTTGCTCTGCTTGATGATTTCACAGATGTGAGATGAAAACACGTACGGGGAGAACAGCTCCAGAAGTGTTTATCGGTTTCAAAAGCTTGCATAGTCTCAAAGCTATATAAAGTGCAGGTTTGAAATTGCCTAGAATTTATCTCGAACACATAACACAATAGTGTTATGTTATTTTTTGACAACGGTTGTGGACAGCTGAGATAACCACCACTGCAGGAGGTTGAAAAGCTTATAAAAACTATAACCCTGCCTAGATATTTCCTTCCCGAGATTTTGTTAAAAATCCGAAAATGGGATGCAGTTCGAAGATCATCATTTAACCCTAGAAGTGTCAAATGTGTCTGCTCCAAGCCTTGCTTGTCAAATTTTGTCATGTGATTTTTATATATATAATATTATGTTCTAACAAGGCATTCGTCTTATCTTGCCATCTAGTCCATACTGTCACTTCGTGAAACATGTAATTTTAGAAACATGAGTACCGCTGCAGGTCCCGCTGATACTTCTAGGGTTTAAAAAAAAAATCGACTGCATTTTACTAAAATTCCATAACATTTTATACACTGTATAGTACGGTGTTTGTTGGCAAATGACGCCTATCCCTATGCTTTTATCCTAGAGCGTATATTTTCAGGCCGACTCTGTCGTTGGTTTTCAGGTATCACTCACTTCCTTCAGAGTGGGAAGTTAGCCTATCTAGACAATGTATTAACAATTTAATTTTATATGGAATCTAACGGTTAAAAATCAGAGTGGATTTAAAAATACAAGAGCTTAGTAGGCTGCCAACCTTAGACCGCAGGATTTTCACTTCGTACACACGCATTTTCCTCCTATATAATTATACCGTCACACAAATCGACTTCACTTTGCAATAAGTAAACTATTTACCAGACTGAGATACTCTGTGTGTGTGGGTGTGGGTGTGGGGGGGGGGGGGGGGGGGAGGGGAGGAGAGAAAAAAAACAAGCAAAACTGAGACTATTTTTGACATTACATTTGGTGGTATTACTTTGTTTGAATTCACTCAACATATACATTATTGATCTGAAAGTCAAGCAAAAAAGATGCAAACCCATACAAATGGAACACGCACAGAAGAAGGAATCGGAAAAAGTAGAACAGGAGAATCGTGAAAACAATATCCGTGAATAGAATGAATGTCTTATGAAACACTCGATGTGGGCCTAACAGAGAGAAATTAATGACTAATGGTTTGCTAGTTCCTAATACCGAATCGGGTGCAGTCAAGTGCAGCCTGCTTTTCTTCTTCATTCAGTGATTGACTCAAGAGAGAAAAGTTTTAAGCTAATGGAAATGGAAGTAGATGCTCTTCTTGTATTTAGTACATATATCTTTTTCTCTTACCCCCCCCCCTTCCACACACACATACACACACGCATACATACACACACACACACACCTCACATATACATATACCTTGAAGCACTGGACAGACCTATAAAAACTTCTTTGATGGACATCATTCATTATGACCGATTTATCATAGACATTTGAGACAGACAGGCAGTTTTTCCACACAGAACAGACAGAATAAGTGCAGACATATACTGGGTTGTGTGGTAATGGAACGTTTCTCATAGTTAGTGCATTTAGAAAGACTAGACGAGAACCAACTTAAAAGAATGGCAAAGCGAGTGCACCTAGATGTTATTTTGGTTGATCAAACTGAAAGTTGCTCAAAGAAAAACGTGTTTTGAAAGCATCATACTATCGAACGTACAACTCGGGTTAAACAGTCCCCGCGAATATAATATTAATAAGCTTTTTTTTTTTTGGAGGGGGGGGGGGGGGTGTACATGAAACCCAACTCCCTTTTCATTATGCAACGTGCAACGTTGTCTTCCAACTTTCAGATGGATCCGCGCAACAGTTTCCGCGTCCATAAGCGTTTTGTGGGTTTTTTACAGTTTTATTCTGTATATTTTAAAATGTTATCACGCAGGAGAGATGCCGTTCTTGCTGAATCTGTCTTGAGCATCAGATGCGTGTTATATGTGTAGGCCGAAAAAAAAAAAAACCCCATTAAACTTGTTATATTCCTAGGGCAAAGGAAAGGGTAACTTTCGTACATCAGGAAAATTATCAGTGCTCTAGGAATTATTGATTAGTCGAGTGAATTCTCATTGAGTGAGCTGAAGAAGTTTTTTTCAATTTTGTGACCTTTTCCCCCCAGTCACGGTTTCCAGGGAGGGGGGAAGAGGGAGGGAGTGAGAGAGGAGGCAACTCGTTGACAATGCGACATCGTCATCCTGTTTAAAACTCACTGCCACAAAAAAAAAAGATCAGTAGTTTTATTAACAATGGAGAGTTAAAATTAAATTCTGCTTTGCTTCTTTACATCACTGGAATTTATGAAAAGATGGAGGGATGGATGAGATGGCTTACAAAGAGAGTGTGTGCATCTGTGTGTGTGTATGTGTGCGTGCGCGCACGCCAGTATATATAATATTATTGCTTGCAGATTAAAGCAGAAGTCGGTTAAAATAAATCAAAACTCGATTTAAAATATTTACATTCTCCGTATTTTTTTGAAAAACAAAAAAAAAAATGGTGCATGAATTTGTCAACGGAGTGCAGTACAGATGCTTTAGAGCAAGTCTGATCAGAAAAAGTGCTTTAGAGAAGCGCTTGTTTCCAGAAACAGGGCCATCATCGTTTTGGGTTAATCAGCAACAAAGTTTGTTTGTTTGCTACGTCACGAATTTAGTATCGCGCTCGACTTTTTTAAAATTCATTTCAGATACTAAGCGCTTCAAATCAACAAGTTAATTAATTGCCAGAGTGTGTAACATATAAATTCAGTGATTTTGTTTTTGTTCATTGTTGTTGCTATTGTCTAAACAGTATTGGTCGTGATGACATTCATTCATGTTAATGCCATGAAAATTCAAATAATATATATATATATATGCAACTTTTGACAAGAACCGCCCAGGACAGAAAAACATCATGTGCGTTATGTTCGCATATCGCGATTTGTGGAGGAATCATGACCCTGGTGAATAACACCGCGCGACAGTTGTGACAAAGGACAAAGATAAAAAATCCATTTTACGTTGCTTATTGTTGTGTGTTTTCTGTCACAAGGATAATACAACAACAAAGAACAAAAGTCATTCATTTTCAGACAGTTTTATTGTTTTGAAATTAAAATGGTTTTGGAGTGACTTGATGAACTGGCTGACACAACAGGAACAGGCATGCCAAAGTTAAAAAAAGTCTCCTTTTTTTCATACACATACACTCTCTCTCTCTCTCTTTCTCTCTCTCTCTCTTTCTCTCTCTCTCTCCTCTCTCT
>JBCAUA010460299.1:0-17455 GCA_038406235.1 Peronia verruculata | reverse complement strand
TCTTTCTTTCTTTCTTTCTTTCTTTCTTTCTTTCTTTCTTTCTTCTTTCTTTCTTTCTTTCTTTCTTTCTTTCTCTCGTTCTCTCTTTCTCTCTTTCTTTCTTTTGTTGATTTCTCCCTATTCTGATTATGCCTGCCCTTTGTGTCTCTTCCTATATAACAGTATAAATACTGCATTCCTGGCAGGTACAACAGAATGCATTGGAAACAATCAAATAAGTGCAAAGAGCAAAAATAAACAGACATTAACGAAGACGGTCTTTAGTATAGGGCCTATATGAATATGGGTCGGCTTTGTCTGTAAGTTTCTCCGACTGTATAAAGTCTAAGACTAGAGGAGTTGGAATGAACACCTGGACATTTTGTAGCCACGATAGGCTTGTGAACAATGTCCTTGGCATAGAAATGTGAGTGACTTATAACGGTTGTAAGGTCGGCCTTCGTATCCGGAGTTCGAAAAAAAAAAAGCAGTGGCTATACTCCGGTCCCGGACTGACACTACAGTATACCAAATAATAAAACAATCCCGCTGGCTTAACCTCCTGTGACCCTCGACCAGCGCGTCCACCCTAACGCTAACATGACTTGTACATCCTATGAGCGGGACTGACGTATAGTCAATTCGCTATTTATCGGGGGGTCCGGAGTATAGTCACGTTGAAAATAAACTCATTAAATTAAAAATGTGATCATCATCAAAAAAGAATCTAACAAAAAAATCTGTATATTCACCGAAAAAGAGGTAATTCAGACTGTATTAGTAAAAAAATATTCGAATACTCATTTAGGGATTGACTGTCATTACAAGAGAAATAATGAACGCACGATTCAATATGTGATCGATACTTTGCACTGAAAATACTCATGGTATGATTCATGTAAATGACAAAGAGGTCCGATTAACTTTTGAAGATCCAAGTAACCATTATCCGACTATTTCCTAACAAACAGCCCCTTCTTGGGTAATCAATAAATTATTGTCTGTGGACAGATCATATTTCTTCATGTTCTCTTATAACAGTCTGTTTTCTTCTCTTCATAATTAACAACAAAAAGAGAGGGCGGAAAATGTAATGGAAGAAAGACACAGAAAGAGAAAGACAGACCTTAAGAAAGATGGAAAGAAAGAAGAAGAAAAAGAAAGAGAGTAGGATGATATAGATATAAGCATATGAGACGCGACACGATGAAATCAGGCGCCTGTCAAACTGAGACGACAGGAGAAATCATGTGTTTTTCAACAGTGAACGAATGTTCAGAGCAATTGTTTTTTTCTTCACCAAACCCATCTATATCCATCTAGAAATGCATTTCAGCGTTAACTTTGCTGAAATAGATCGAGTAAAAGGCCAAAAATTGTAAATTAGTGACCGGCTTAACAAGGATTAAGAAGGATTTACTAAAGTGATCGACCATTTTCTCAATAAATACAGCTGAAGCAAGAGGTCACCCTTACTGTCTGTAAAAAAAAAAAATCCAATATCTCAACTTCCACTTAAAGTAAAACAATTATTTTCTTTTTCACACATTGAAAGAGAAATGAATAATCTTTAGAGTTGTATCAATAACTCCATATGATCGAAATTTGATGAGAGTCTGATCTCATCTAGAAATATTTAGAGAGGAAGTGAAAGGGTTTACAAAAAAAAAAAAAAAATGTGAAAAAAAGAAGAGAAGAAAGTAAAGGAGAGGGGAAAAGAGTAAAGGGAAAAGATGGAATGAGAGAAGAAAAAAAAGGAATGATATGAAATAAGAAATAATTGAAATGACACAGGCAAAGGGTTAATTTATTGTCAACAGCCAAAGACGGAAGTACATACACATTCCTTAAGTTCCAAAGTACCCGCCATAAGTTTTAGAATTCTGACGCCAAAAGAGATAAACACACGGTTATCATTGGTTTTATTGTGCACCGACAGGGGAGTCGCTCAGTGCTCTATCTGATGCACGCAAGGCGCTCATTCCACGAACACATGGCTGTACCCATCACGCACTTTGATTTTTATCGCACCACTTTTATTAAATAAAACCAGCACCATTCCCAAATGGTTGTTCTTATCTTATCATATCACATAAAGTTTACTGTGTGCCTGCAGAAAATGTGGTTTTCGTTTATTGAACGGCTTTGATCGCAAGATCTATAGTTATAGTTTATTATGCACGGAGTGTTCCCCATGTAGTAAATAGGATAGTGTCGATAACTTTATGTGAGACCTTTTTTTTGGAAAGTGGAGCAAGAATAGATTTTGGGATGATGGTTAACATATAATAACGAAGGTGGTAAGAAGGAGGAAGGAAAGAGAGGTGTTGGGCAATGAATATGGACAAGTTACAACGAGTCAAGATCAAAGAGATTGGTTATATTGCTGGATAAGTAAGCCAGTGGATAACTTGACTGATGTGGACATGAATGTAAGCATGGATAGATGGATGGATGGGTTGGCCAATGGATGGATGGATGGATGGATGGATGGATGGATGGATAGATGGATGGATGGATGGATGGATGGATAAATGAACAAATGGATGGAGGGACCGAAGGATGAAGTGGTGACGGAATCGATGGAGGGATAAATATTCATTCAATATACAGATGGACAGACGGCAAAACAGACAAGAGGAACATCACTTCATTGTTCGCTCTCTCAAGTTACCCCCCCCCCCCCCACTCCCATACTCCAAAGAAACAAAACGATTGCAGGAAGGATCTAAAATATTAATTGCTTTCCTGCATAGTCCGGGATAGAACTCGATAAACAGACTGTAATGTGAAGGAAATGCCACCAGACACATAAACCTCCATCATCCACAGACCAGATTATGCAGTAATTGTTTCCATTCTTCAGGAACGTGGAAATAAAGCCCTCCCACATGAACATTGAACACATCAGCACAGGCTGGACCCCTGGTGAGCTTTGTCACAGAATTCTGATATGTCCTGCTGATATCTGCCTGGTGGTTTTAAGGCTGAAAATTAATAGGAACAGTCAAAAAATTGATTCACTACACTAGTTTTGTTGTTGTTGTTGTTGTTGTTGCTGTTGTTGTTGTTGTTGCTGTTGTTGTTGTTGTTGTTGCTACTGCTGCTGCTGCTGTTGTTGTTGTTGTTGTTGTTGTTGTTGTTGTTGTTGTTGTTGTTGCTGCTGCTGTTGTTGAAGCCGAATTTAATTATGATTTTTGTGTATGTGACAATTTGTTGTTGAGACATTTTTTTGTTTGTTAGTTTCTCTTTGAAAAAATCTTTCAGTACACAAAACATTGGACAAAGGTTTGAAAGTGTTACTTTGAAGACCGGAACACAAATGTATAGAAAATGTAACAACGCGCTTGTCACCGCTGTATGTGTTCTTGAAGTGGTCCAGGCAAAGAGGTCATAATATTCAAATGGTAATGAATGAAGAGTATTGAAAGACAGAGATAAAGAAGACTTAAAACAGACTTCCACAGTACGTGAGTAAACAAACAAACAAACAAACAAACAAACAGACTGACAGCCAAACCAACAATAAAAACATAATGCAGATACGAGTGGGTAATAACACAAAGATGTTCTCGCAAACAACCTGCACAGGTAAAGTGACAGATATAAAAGCATAGGTTGCATAGATACAAGGCAATGGACTGAAAGATTTTGGATTATAAAATTTAAAATCTGGAACGACAGGGAACTGTAACGATAAAAAACAAAAGCGGGACCCAAGTTTTATAGAAGAGGGAAGATGATCAGAACACTAAGATAAAATACTGGAAGGACATTAAAAAAAAAGTTGCACAAAAAAGAACACAAAAATGTAAAGGCATTTTGGCAAAACAGTCCGGACATATCGGGATAACATCTAGCAAGACAGACTGAAGAAGTCTCCAGTAGCAGGTCACCCAGTAATTCAGAACAGAGTATATTGGCAGGTTTTCTATTGTTATGTTATGTACAAATGATATAAGAACGTTAAAAAATCTAAGGCACATTCTGCTTCTTAAAAGACTAGTTTTAGTTTCACCTTTCTATGGATTGCTTTCAACCCTCATTTTCTACGGGCTGTTAATATAATGAGTATTTTAACGGTGGTCATGTCTAATTTTCTTTCTTTCTTTCTTTCTTTCTTTCTTTCTTTCTTTCTTTCTATCTCTCTTTATGTTATTTCATTTTTATGAGTAGATGTTCTACAAACCAAGAGCTATATCCTGCCTCTGACATCAGATAGTGTGAGCTCAAATCCCTCTCTGTGAACTGTGTGACCCCGTTTGAAGATATTCCATTTTCTTTCATTCTAATCTTACACCATTGTCCAAAGCCTGGCCTCCAGATCTTGTGGCAACTTTCGATGCTCGATCTCAGACCAAAAATCTCCATCATATTTCTGCTTAACTGAATGTCCTGAAGTGCAGTATTCAGAGCAAGGGAATCATTAGGTGGTCGGTGCTGTAGCACAGAGTTTTGACACACGTTGTCACATTTCTTATCTTTGCTTTTATCATCTCTGTTTCCTTTTCTCTTTACGGGAAATTTTTATTATCTCTCACATTACACGAGTCAAACTCATTATAAGTCTTTTTCCTGTGCTATCAAGTCATTATATTTTTCTCCATGTTAACATTACAGAAGAGAGTAATTTTGTTCAATTTGAGAGTCTGGTAAAACACAGCATGTCGGGTCAACAAAAGTACATTACTTTCATAATTATAACAGTACACAAGTCAAATGTAAACGGAAATGTAAACGAATTGAAATACTGAATTACAAGCGACTTTATAATAGTTCATTGACCTACGATGCCAGTAATATGACAACCAGTCAAAGAGATCGAATCTGACAGTGAGTGGTGGGTAGGGTGAGCTACTCGAGATCTATTTTGTGCAATGTGGCTGAAGCTAAAATTCCAGCCAGAAACATCCATGAGAAATGTATTGGTTGTCCAGGTAGAATACATTTCTCGCTCTCTCCCTCTGATCTCTGTGTCTCTCTGCCCCCTTTTTTTTCTCTCTTTATCTCTTTTCTTTCTCTCTCCTCGTTCTCTCCCTCTCTGTCGTTATCTATCTTCCTCTGAAATAAACGGAGAGTTTGAAAGAAGACAACGATGAAAAGAGGTCATGGAATTACTTCAGTGTTCTCTGGAGATGATTCTATTTCTCAGTTCAAACATAATAACTTATTTTCCCCAATGTTTATATTTCATATAAAGTGAAGGAAAAGAGGAAGAAAGAGAGAATGTGAAAATCTGACTATCTAACAGAGGAAACCTAACAAAGACAGCAACAACAACAACAACAAAAAGGGTTTCGAATTTGTGCGCTTTTTTCGACAGTCATGACAAATGAGTTTTTTTTTTTTTTTTAAATAACTAGATCCTGTATATGGAAAGAAAACAGCAGCCCTCTATAAAATCTCGTACCCCGTGGGTGAACACTCTGTGAATTGAGTGATGCATTTCTGACATGAGCATCAGATGAGATTATTCAGATGCCATCATTCTGTTCTTAGCAAGGCACCAAAAATAAATTGCAGTGCTTCAGGCGCTCGATTTCGGACAAAAGTAGGTCTTAGGGCGTGACCTGATTAGTGGAAGCTTGTGTAGAATCTCCGGGAGGAAATGACAAGCGTTATAAGACCTCGTTTTCACGAGTCCCAGAAAAAAGAAATAGATCTCCCATTTCTGACATCACGACGCCAAACATTGAAATTCTGTAACTATTCTATTCCGGCGTTGATATTCTCTGCTAGACAGCCAAAATAGTATATTGTATGACGATTTCTGGTTTGGTTCTCGTTTCATGTATCAAAATACTCCTTGGATAGTTTACCCTTGCTCAGTGCGCGTTTATTGGCCGGCAATGATCTATCCTACGCTCTGTCTCGCAATGTAACTACTTTGCATTATCAGTCTGTATTCTATCCAGTACCAGCTCTTCTCCATTTTGTTTTTGCAAGTGGTACCTGGTTATTTCTCTTCAGTAAAATTTATGAATTTTCCTATACCTTCCCAACTTGACTAATTTCTCTAGTGCTGAATCATCATACCATCTTAAATGAATATTACCACAAAAGTGTTGAGATGAGGCAGAAACGCCATAACCACTCTTTTCACATTGATATTTTCAATTCTTCTTTTTTAGTTACCTTTTGTTGTATGGTGGTATTATGATTAACGTTGTCTGTTTATATGCCGGAACGTTTTAGAGTTTATATTAACAGCTGGAAATTCAGTAATTAAAACCAAGGCTAGATTTTTGTATATGTGAAAACAAGAGCGAGACACAGATTCATGTTCTCAAAATGGAGACAAATAGAGGTTTCGATTCCGGACGTACTGAAGATAGACACTAAGTTGGCTGTCACATGTCAATCCTTTTCGGATCACTGCAACACCACCGAGGAATCGACCCATTCGACCACAGCCAGACTGATCCCCACATACCGCTATGCCGCTGTTTGGGCATAAACAGCAGGTGATGACTGGATTGAATGACATCGAGGAAATTTCACTTCACGGCCAATTGTTGAGCCGCACAACGTCAATGGACGGCGATGCATAGCATAGTTTTTGGACACCAGCAAGAGCCAATCTTCACACAGCTCAATGGACGGTCAGATCTTTTATTGGATGGCGACATCTCGAATAATAGACGACCCACTTTTCCCACCATCCAATGGACGGCCATACGTTCTGATGTACAGCAAAATTGAATGTAATTGACGGCATTGATGTCTCGTCTGTCATTGCGGACGGCCATTTTCACACCATACAGTTGGGGGCCTAAAATGACAGTACATTAAGATAAACCTATCGTAGGCATTTTTCACACAGTTGATACACCGCTAAAAAATCTCACAGCCGAAAGTTTGACCCAATGTTCCATGATTCATCGAACGGTCATAAGTAATAAATCAGTTGGTGACCAACTCAAGCGTGACCACCCCCCCCTTCTCTCTCTCTCTCTTTCTGTGTGTGTAATGTGTGTTTGTTTGTGTTTCTCTTTCTCTTTCTCTCTCTCTCTCTCTCACTCACTCTTTCTCTCTTTCTATTACCAATTGTGAGAGTTCACATGACGCTGTTGGTGGTCAAGTCCTATCGCAAGACCTGTCAGACGCCATCTGGTTATCTGAACTCCCACCATGATGAAAGTCATAACATCAACGTGACAATTACTGTCAGACTTTGGTCGAGTCCACATATCAGACTTATTACTTGCAGCAAATTTCAAATACATGTCATATCATATTTACCTTCTCATCATCCATTGTCCATTTGTGCCTCTGAAACAATCGAACTCGTTATTCAAAATGTTAGACAATAAAGCTGTAAAAAAAAAAAAAAAAAACCTGACCTTATTCACAAATCTACATGAAAATGTGGGAATATTTATAAAATTCAATGTGGGGTAAAGGCTACTGAAAAGTGTGTAGAAAATTAGCAAAGCTGACTCATACTTAACTTTAAAACCAACATTTTCCCAGATCTTTCCGCACTTTGCCAGTCCTTGGACAAAGATTGAAGCAAAGCGTCATTCCGCCCTACACGCCTTGAGTCACGCTCTTTAAAACGCCTTTTGTTTATACATGGGACGGTAAGATTTAAATTAAAGGTTCAAGTCTCTGCTGACATCAACCCGTTTGTAATCTTTAAGAGGTCATTCCTGGCCCTTTAAACATTCGTCATTTCAAGCAACCACATTGTTGAATAGTTCGGAGATTCTAGAAATATACACTGAAGAGCCACCGTGTGTGGGACCGCAGTATGGAAGAATCAATCAACATTAACCTTTTCAGTGGATAGCATGTTCTGGGAAACTTCATAATTACAGGAGAGCCAGGTAAGAGCAGACACGCCCTGGTATGACTGGACAAAATGACATGAGAATTTTCAACAAAGAATGCAGTGAGAAATCATATTTGTTAATTCTGATTTTTCAGGCCATGGTCTTTTGTGAAGGACACCATACAATCCTCTGACGCTCAGGGTAGGCTACGCAACGTAAAACCTACCGTCTTGGGAATAAGCTCTTCTCATAGCATGTAAATAGGCAGTCTGTTATTTCTGCCTTACAATGTGCAAAGCTTCATACACAAGAATGCAGTTGAAGTAAGGAAAACGAAGGAGGAAAAGTCTAGACATGCCTGAATGGTGCTGACAATGTCAAAAAGATAGAAAGAATCGTAGAAAGGATTTAAATCCTTATAATACCATTCTGATTTGCATATCCAAGCCGCCGACAACGTCTATTATGACAAAGAGTTCCCAAATCAGACAAGATTAATGAATATCAAACACAATTGGAGAACCCGCGAAGTAGCTCTCTCTCAGATGCCGTGTTGAATTGTAGCCCTAACTTACTCTGAGCGCTCACATTGGTTAACGCCATGAATCATGCAACCAAACGCCTGTCGTTATTTGTAATACAAGTATCAACCAATTCCGTTGGGGAGGAATTTGGAATTGGTACCTAAACTTTTTCATACAACAAAGGTAACAATCAAAACAGAAACGTATATTTGTTTATGTATATGTCAACAGAGTATGTTTAATGCGTTCTCAGATTTGTGGTATAATTTTGAGTTTGCTCGTGGACTATCGTATCGCTGGCTCTAACCTTTCAGGAAAGAGAATCATTTAACTCCGGGCATCGAACATATAAAAGGGCAAAAACTACGAGTTCAATTAAAAAAAAAATTAATTAAGAAAATCAAAACATCTTATTCAGGGATGGGGGATACATCTGGTGCATGCCTGTCAATAGCCATTCTTGCATTGTGGTGACGCCACTAACAGAGGGCAGGTTAAGAAGAATCAGGTCTGTCTTTGCCAGATTTCAAGGGACACATGAGGATGAAAGCCAAATGCAATTTTTGTTCTTGCCAAAAATATCCCAATCTTTCAGTTCGCTGAAATGTCATCGATAGTTCTCATCCAAAATAATGAAATGTCGAGATTCCGCAAAGAAGTTGATTTCTCCCAAATAAGAAAATATACCAAATGTTCTCAAAGAAATGCTGAAATCAGTACTTGATATGTATATCGACAGCGCGGCTTCTTCTCCTCTCTCCACAGTTGACGAGATCTGAACAGATGTGCTCTGGTAATGATAAAATCTCATTTTTGTGTTACTTTGTATTAGCTGCTGTGAGCTGGTGTAGCATAGCCTTTAGCTCACTGTTATTCTGTAGCTGTCCTTGTTATTTTCGATTGTGAGCAGATGCAGAGGAAAAAGTATATAGAAAAAAACTACCAAGTCATGTTATTTGGTGTAGTGGAAGGGAAAACAGGGGGGGGGGGGGGGTATTTTTTCCCCCTGATTGTTCTGTACTTGCTCCAGTTCATTTGCCTTTGGCGGATCTACATCTTCAGTATCTTAACACTTGACCCAAAATGATACAATTAATTATCGGGATTTAAATACATAAATCTGAAAAACATAATATAATGAAAGAATAATTGTAATTTATTTTTGCACGTTTCCCTGCATCGATCGATTCTAACCAAATCTGGCATACATCTTTTTCAACACAAGCTCAAAGTACGAATATGTATCACAATCTGTTTTTTATATGTTTTGGTGAACAGGAGGTAAAATTTCACCGCATGGCATTTTCAACACTTTTTTTTTTGTAAATATTTACTTGCCCAAATCCTTGAATGCTGAAAATAGATCTACTTTTTTGTACAACGTGTTAAACAATATGTTGACCGAATCTCGTGAAGTTCCATTAGAAATTTGAAGGAGACAGATTTGAAAGATAGCCATTTTAGAGAGGGCAAAATCCAAGATGGCAGCGTTCAAATGGCAACCGTTCGAGCCAGCAATTTTTTCCCCCACTGTTTTTCTCTAATCTGAACATGTCGAATTAAAATTGTCTCTCTGTAATGATGACAAAAAATAAATAAATAAATACATAAAATAATCATCTCATCCCTTCTTCCCCCCCCTCTCCTTTTTTTGCTTCACCCCTTCCCCTCTCTTCGCCCCTCCCCTCCCCTTAATGCCAAAGGTCTGTGCAGGCCATATATTAATAGATTGTTTCAAAAGTGTACGACATAAAGATGTTATTCTTTAATTTCACGCACAGAGAACAACAACAATAACAACAACAACAACAACAACAACAACACACATACATACACAATGCAAGATGTATTTTAAGGACATACATGACTATAATACACGATAATTATTATGAATTCTGAAAAAAAAAAAAACAAGAGAATAAAAATGACAGACGTGTCGGAACACAGCCACCGCCTTCTTGACAATCTTCAAAACTAATTATGGCTCTGGTTACAATTTCCCTGTAAAACTTACACAAAGGGATCCGATGATAAAGTTTCCCACTTTTCGTCAAAGGCTGAACTCTTGGTATGACCTTTCACCATCTCATGACTTCACAAGATGATCATCAATTCTAATACGGTGACAATTTATAGGTAACCTTTCCTCACATACTGACAGAGCGCTAGACAGATGCAGGATCAGACATCGTATTCACATCCGGTCTGGTGGATTTTCATCAATATTTGAGAAGTCTGTGCATAGTCTCAGCTTTAGAAACTGTCTCTGTATAGTCCCTATTTCAGAACATGAGTGGGTCGAAATTCATGTACTATAGTCTGTCAGAAGATGAGCACTCCCTCAGATAACCAGCTGATAATAAACCCCGTTTCTTGATCAGAGACATACTAATCATTCTCTCCATTGAACTTAAGTACAGAGATGAACTATGAGGACAGATAGAGATATGAACTCAGAACATTTTCAGCTAAGGAACAAAGCCATCTGGCATGAGCGGCCTAGTCCCCTTCAGCTCATTTGCATGTATTAATAACAGGTCTCGCAACCAGTCATATGGTATCATATGAAAGCTTCTTTCATATCCTTTCAGGTGGAGAAAAAAGTTTTGAGCGAGCTTTATTCCAGCCAGAGATATTGCAGTTTGAAGAGACAAGGACGGGCCCCAACGATGACCGAAATTCCGAGAAACTCAAGTTCAAATAATTCCGAGAAACTCAAGTTCAAATGAACGATCTAAGGCATAACTCTACATACCTACAAAAAAGCGATGTTATTGAAGAACAGCGAGGGTAAGAACGACATTGTTTTTGTTCAGAAATGAATGTACTTTCCATATCTGACCTCCCCTCATCACTTTCAAATCCCGATTTCTCAGTTCTAGCTCAGCGACTTACGTCTCATTTCGATTGGCCCCGAGACAATTATAATTCCTCCACCGTAGAAGGATAACAATGATCACATCAGTATTCCGAACAAACCAATCAGTTACTCAGCATCTTCCAGTGACCTCTCGTTGAACTGCTTTCTGTGACTTCCCGAAAGGGGCATAAAGAAGGCCAGCCATAATCTTCATTACTCTGACCAATTAGGCCCAGTCAGCAGACAGGCTACTGGCTTTTCTTGACAGCGCCGCTATTACTAGTATTACCGGTAACCTGAACAATCCTCGATGATTAGCTGTGTCACAGGATATCAGTACTCTAACCTCAGACAAAGGTCATTAGTTGACTGACTAGTAGGGCGAGTCTTAGCTAGCTAAGAAAGACTACAGAATGCATAACGAATTAGCCTTTTTTTTTTTTTTTGAATGGCATTTATAACTTATGTAATGCTGGAGTTTACAACACCATTTTTTTTTTTTTGCCTCCTAACATTTCCTCTGCTGCTAAAATATGCTGTTCAAGCGTCATTCACTACAGACAGAAGTCCACACAGCCTTCATTTCACCGCAGAAGAGTTCGAGAGTTATACTAGAACAATACTGACACTGTATTCAGTATCAGCGCTGAGGGCTTCGAAAGTTGCATTAACGAACTCCGGAGCTATAATTAGTATCAGAACAGTGAATAATCACTTTGGATTACAAATTAGTAATCAGGACAATTGGAGATTTTTAAGTTTATGAACAGTCTATAAAGGTGTAGAATAACCAGCAAGCATATTCAAACATTACCACAGGAGTAGGAAGATTCTGGAAGACAACAAAATGATGCACGATGTAGCAACCAATACGGCTGATAATGGATATCTGACAGAAAAGCTCACACAATAAAGCATGTTTTATAAAGAAAAGTCATTTTGAAACGCTTTGGATGGGACATAGACGGATTTTATTATTATTATTATTATTTTTATTTTTTAGATCTAAACCAAACAAACAAGCAACCAAACAAGCAGACCATGGTTAATCAATGGCAGTGGAGAACGTAAATGTAGCAGGAGGCTCGAATTCACATAGAGCGTCTTCAAAATAAAGTGAGCAGCCATTGAATGAAAAGTCCACTGGGATACATCCAAAATCAACTCTATGACCTAATACTTTATTTTATACTATGTTCTATGCAGAGCACAACACGAACTGTTTAGGAATATTGTCTTGTAAATTCCAAGTTGATGTCGGTAGCGAGGCAGCCTATGTCTCATATTTCGTGCAGTACTTTTATTGAACCCACTTCTGGGTATTGTATTTTCTGTCTGACTCTAAACACTCAAAACTTCCCGGTCATAAATTCTGTCTGGTGACTTCAGATCTCAGTAAATGTAACAGAACATTGCCTTTGTTACAACCTTTGATGTCAGTGTCTTCCTGTCAGAACCAACAAGGAAATATTGTTCTATAGATTGTATTTAACATTGTCGATTTTGTATTCGTTTGTTTTCTTTGTTTTATTTTCTCAATTTCGTTCTTTATTTGTTTGCTTCTACTTCTTTGTTTGGTTGTCTATTTCTGTGCTCAACTTTTCTTTGTGGTTATTGTGTTCGCTTAGTTTCATTTCCTATTTTTATTGGTTTCTTTTTTGGTGTATTTTCCTTGATGAGAAAATGTGAATAAAACAGCAAGACACATTCACATTGATATGCATGTAGACAAAATATTACAAACAGCATCAGAACAGGAAAGCTCCAGAAAACAATGTCTCAGCTTGGTAAGTGTATCACTGCTGACAGAACTGACTGTCTGTAGAGTCGACTGAGGAGGTGACCAAAAACTTGTCAGGGGATAAAACAAAATCGTATTGTAGGATCAATCCATTAGGTCGTGGGGTTGATTTCAAAATGTCGACAGTAAGTTTTTTGGTTTTTTTTTTTTTTTTACTCTGCTTATCGCTTTTTATCTAAAAAAAGAAATAACGAAACTGGTGTTCTTCTTTAAATAAATAAATAAATAAATAAAAAATAAATAAATAAATAAAAAGAAGTAACATAAAATAATTTTTTTAAAAAAGTCAAATTATGTCAGTCGTTTCTTAATATGGACTTGAGAACTAAGAGCTATTTTCTAGTGACAAGACCCAATTCCAAATCAATTATCAGCAATATCTTTACGATAAAATTTCCTGAAAAGTGAAAGTGGACACCGGTACTAAGTGTTTGAAGTATAACGACATGCATTTGCAAAAAGTACAAACACTGATTTGTGTCCAAGAATAGTCACATCCGAGGTGCTAGTCTGGTTAAACGGAAAAAAAAAAGCTTCGGTTTCATGACAGTTCAACCAGATTAATTCCTACGCTTTCCATCTTGCTTAGTCTCACTTCTTTCTCCCTACTGTTCAAGATCACCACATAAAGAAGAACCCAACAGAATGAGAAATACAATCTTACACAAAGTCATGTGACCTTGAAGGAACAGTAATAGGATAATCTTTAAACCGCCAAACGTCAACACCTAGACCTTATAAACTGATCTGTAGTTCTGAGAAGGCAGGAGTAGAGTGCTGGGGGGGGAGGGGGGGGGACAAGGAAGGGTCGGACTAGCAGTTTTGCTTTTTTTTAATTTTCTCGAACTTATTACCATCAGTGCCAAAGTTGCACCAAAGTCCGGCCTAGCCTGTATAAACACGGAGCTTATTTTGAGGACAACAAAACTAACTCAGCACTGGTGACGCCATTTGCGAAGAGATTACTAGCGTGAGAGGAGGGCAACCCCATTTCAACCGCCTGGAGTTCTCCGGTACCAGTTCCTACTTTTTCACTGTTTTATTTTTCCCATATCTTCACAGAAGGAAGTGGAATTGAGTTGTCGATGTCTATTGAGGTGAAGAAAATAACGTTACTGTGTGGGAGGAGGAGGCAATGGGGAGTGGTGAGGAAGACAGGAGCTGTGGAGGGGGGTGGGGTGGGGTAGGAGAGAGGTGGGGGGGGGTGGCACAATGTGTGTGGACGAAAAAAAGTCGTGACAGGAAATCAGATGGAGAAGCCTTTTCCTGATTTAATGGATGGATGAATGGATGCATCGACGGGTGGATGGATGGATGGATGGATAGATGGATGTATGGATCAATCAAATGATGGATGAGTGAACGGATGCATGGATGGATGGATGGATGGATGGATGGATTTTTTGGATGGGTGGATGGATGGATGCATTCATGGATGCATGCATGGATGGATTGACGGATGGGTGGATGGATCAACAGACTCTATCATTAATCATAACATTTACTCCGCCAAAGAAAATAAGAATGAAGAACGAGTTTCCGCGAACCTTCGGTCAAATTCAGCACATTTCAACTACTCAAAAACACCGAAACAATGAAAATATCAAAGAAATTACATTCAGTGTTATCAGAACCAAAACTTCCATAACAACTGTAAAAGGGAAGCCATTTCTACACCAGTACTGCTGAAACTGAATTTGCCATGATTGGCACCACATAATGAGAGCGTAGACATGATTGTAGAGAAAGACAACGATAGCGAAAGAAAGAGTGTGGAGGAGATGAGGTGTGTAGAGGTGGGGATGGAGATTGGGAGGATTTAGAGGATGGTGTGGAAAAAAAAAAAACCCAACAACATCGAGAAGCAATTTACGTAGCTCTATGCACTTTTTAAAATGAGAAGCAACACACTTAAGATTTAATTAGCTTAGCATTTGGGCATTTGTAAGTTAATGATACTTGTTCTTAAACATATAACCATACACCACTTTAAAATGCTCGGTATTGTTAATATTCAATTCATGCAAACGAGGACGAAGTTTGGGTCGGAAAACTACATTGATAAATTAAGGCAATGCTGCAGGAATAGCGCATTTATTTTTTAAACGACAATATCAGCATGAGAACTAAAACGTTTTGTCCTACGAATTTTCAGATTAACCAGCATTATTTCTTAATTTTGGATGTAGAAGTTGCTTTAAAAAATCAAAAGGAAAGACTCAGTAGGATGAGGGACTGTGAAAATGCATCTCACAGAGTTCTGTCAAGGGTATACTAGACATAATTTTGTTAGAATGTCCAATCTTGACTTAGAATCTTAAGATCAGTCACCTATTAGAAGACACAGTAATCCCTAATATTTTCTTCTTCCTCCAAGCCAATGTTCTTATAATGCCCGGAGAGTGCACAGCCTCCTGTCTTTCATTTCAAAAAACAAAAAAACCCGCAATTAGTTGGCACGACCTGTTTTTAGATTAAACCATGCAGGAAAATTTTTTAGTTCGCTAAGATGCCTAGTCAGATTGTTGAATCGAGACGTCTCATGTCTTGGTTTGGGACAACTGACCTGTCTCATGAGTATTTTTTAGGTAGGACAGAGAACTTAGACAAATTATAATGGGAAAGAAAAGCAGAAATAGTCCTTCACAGACTGGTTCAAAGGCTTTTAAACAAACTGCCACTAGTTTGCCACAAGGAAATGGGAACTTTGCTTTTCATAATCCTCCTCTGTAATCCATTTTCGTTGGTCAGTCCAAAGTTTGTGTCCCAACAGTGGAAAATAACATAGATCAAATGTCAGCTTTGGACTGAAACTCCAATGACGCTATCCTAATGTATTAATTTATTTATTTATTAACACTTTTGATTTAATGATAAACAGTTGACGTAACTACATGTTTTATCATGTTGAAGAAATGATTTCACAGATCTGAATATTTCGCTAATCACCTGCAGGTAATACGTTTTTCAAAGGGATAGAAAGGAAAGTTTGCGAGACAGTGGTCCGCCGACATGAAACACATGTTGTTGTTTTTTTTTTTGCCCTATTCCATGTAGAATCCTATGACATCCTTATTTCCTTGTTCCATGTAATATTTAGCCTGTTTTTTTTTAATATAATTAAGTGGGCAAGTATGATTTTGCCTCACTACACCGCTAATTTGATAATGGGTTCTGTGAGGGAGGGCTGGACATAACCATTAGAGCATCGGGTAATTTTGAGACAAAACACGACTGGGAAGCAAAGATACATCAGTCAGACTAAGGGGCTTTAACAAAAATGACATATGAAATTGTTAAACACTGAGTTTAATAATGTTATATCTATGATTGACACAGGTGAAAAGCCAGGAGGTGAAAGAAAACGGCATGGAAAGGGCAAACTAAGACGGTAAAGTTCAAAAATATGGCAGAGCGGCGTAAATCTGTTTTCCTCGATTAAAAAAAAAAAATAAAACATTATCCAAATTGAAAAAAAAAAAATCCAATTTGACATAGAAAAAAGAAAGAAGAAGAAGAAGAAGAAGGAAAAATGATAATAATATTAATAATGATAAAAATAATAACTCGTCCTTCACAGTTAAATGAAAGACTTTTCACTTTCTATAAAAGGACACATTGATTCTCACCAGAATAACTCAGTTCCAATATGGGAAACACATAATCAGATCAGACATTTCAAAATGTACAATAAGATCAGTTCTGAACCTACGTGGACTTAAAAGAAAATAAAAATCTATAGAAAGTTGAATAATTATAGAAGAGACATGGCATTGACAGTAGTTGGCTTGAAATCCTCTAAACAGATCATCGCACAGGTATGGAGAAATCCAAGGCAATGTTTTCTCCTTTTTTAAATAATAATACACGTAAATGAGCTGCACCTTTGCTATCACATACACATGGTATTGAGAGCTTTCATTATGTTTGCCTAGGCGAGAACAACATGTGTTCAATCATTGAAATTAAAATGTCTCCTAAAAAGTGCTTTTGGCATGGACATATGGAGCTCATAACCTGGTTATTTGCTGTAGTTGGAATATATATATATATATAAAGATATAGATATATACATATATATACATATATAGAGAGATAGATAGATAAATATAGATATATAGATATAGATATAGATATAGATAGACATATGAAATTCAATAAAATGAGAGGTGAATTCAAGTACAGGGAACATTTCTTAAAACATTCTTTATCAATTGTTGCAAGACAATGCAACCAAAAGAAAGAAAAACAAAAAAGGGGGTGGGGGGGGGGGAAGGAGAAGAAAGAGGAAGAAAAGTATATATTGAAGTAGATTACAACCAGGCCAGTTTGTTTGAGGTGGTAGAGAAAGGACAAGCAATTAATGAGAGAAGATGCTGAGGAGAACTTCAGATCAGCACAAATTTTAAAAAAAGCAAACAAAAACAAAAACAAAGCAACAAAACAAATCAAAACAAAACAAAACAAAAATGTTGGGCTTGGAGGGAGGGGGGGGGGGGGGAAAAGGAGGGAATAA
>JBCAUA010460188.1:0-17456 GCA_038406235.1 Peronia verruculata | reverse complement strand
ACAGGTAACCTGCCCGGCTCATAGCCTGAGGGCTAATCTCTCAGCCTGGGTCAAACTGGCCATTAACTAAGTGCTCTACTTGGAACTGCCGTGGGAGAGGATCTATGCTGCATGAGCATATCACTAATAGTATCCCCATTAACTATTTTAATGAATAATTAACGGTTACTTTGCACAGCAAAATGTGAGAGGCTTAATAAAGAAATCCATCTCATGGTGAAAATTTTTAATTTTCAGCTAAATATGAATCAACAGTAAAAGTTTTTGTCTGCCACGCATTTTAAATAAGATTTGAGGGAGTCCGTCATCTCTGATGCGAAATTTTCAAAGTACTCTTAGCAACTTCGAGGAGCAAAAAGTTTTTAAGTTTATTTTCATTGACAACAAATCCATACATAATCCAGCAGGTCTCTATGGCACTACTCCATTTTCACCACAATGCAGCTTTATGGTTTTAATATGCTCAGGACTATCTTTACAGCTAGTTATTGCACAGAAATACAATGAGAATTGTCAGTAAGGAATAAATTGCCATTCTAAATCAATCTACACTGATCTATACCTTTTGTTTTTTTTTTTTAGTTTTTTTTTTTTCCCTCAGATTTCAGGGCAACATGTTAAATTTCTCTTTTATCTGCCATTTATCTCAATACCTACATATATTTGCTCTTCCTTTCATCTACAAATAAACTATTCCTAAGGTTTCAAGAGTGCTCTATATAATAACACTAGACACTGTGTTTCCATTTATGAAAAAAATATGCAAGAAAGTCAGAGTAAAAGAAATCCAAAACTTGACATTTAAAAAGTGGTCCTGGAATATGGTACAATAACTAATGGGAGCTGCAAAAGCTACTGACAGTTACAGGTTTAATGGTGGATATGAACAAGTCAGTTCATACAGAAACAAAAGCACAGCTCTCTATACATGATATAACAAACAATTCCTACCTGTTATAATGGCAGGGCATTCTGGATGCTGTTTCGCCACTATGTCATAAATCATGGATCCAATCTGCTCTCGGAGTACGTTCTCTGTCGTTGATGTATCTGCCTCTGGTCCATCCTTGCCCTTTTCAGACGACGCACCTTTGGCACCCGCTGAGGATGACTCTTTTCCACTGGACCCTTGTTCCGTCCGGACATCTGATGCTTTGGCCTCTTGGTACAGTTTCAATTTAGATGTCAAAAGTGCACCTCTGGCTTTCTCGATGGCATCACACAGGAGTAGGTCATCGCCCTTGAGTAGCTCCAGCAAAGTCCTGGCATCAAGCTCCAGAAGCATGCCTGAAACACACAAAAGTCAGGGCAAGTGATGGGAATAATTGTTCAATTCCTTAGTGTCAGTTTCCTACATGCCTTCTTCTGATTCAGATGAGGATACATCAGATAAGATACGGTAAGTTAATGTGAGATAAGATAAGATGCAATAAGCAGGGGTGTTAAACTGTTTTCACCCAGAAAGTCAGAAAATCCCCCCCCCCCCCCCCCCACGTTACTGGCTGCCCGGTTACATAAGAGTAATTCATTTTAAAAAATAAAGGATTTTATTCTAGAAGTTTTCATTGTTTTCAGAGAAGTTTGCAAGTTTCCACAAGACCCTGGCTTGGGACTATAAAAAATCATACAACATACATGTGGAAATTCCAAGAACTAAGAAGATCCCACAGGCAGTACCGTAATCATAATCATCAAGCATAATTAGATTAGATGTAGAAAATCAGGATTTATTTCCTAGATCTAGATTGCGAACAGCTGTCCTATTAGTATTACACTAGTTTTTCTACGATCATGGGCACATTATCATGTTGTTGTCCATACTCTGATGTGTTGATTTTCTATCAACAACTCTTACGTGACCACTCAACTGCATGTTGTGAGGTATTAAGTGCTACGAACTTCGACCTCAATCTTCAAACAGCCACCAAACAACAGTCCGACTATCGTCCGCAGGATGAGAATAACTCTTTCGTACTTCCAGTTTTTACTGTCCACGTGCGAAATTTGTATTGCAAATTATTACAAAACTGCAATTGTCTCATGGATTCAGTAAAAGTCGGCAGTTAGTCAGCCAAAAGTAGGAAAGCCCGCGACAACCAAAAAGTCGGAAATCCAATTAAAGTCGGAAGTTTGACATCCCTGAATAAGGTAAGATAACATGGGACAAGGCAAGACAGGATAAGGTAAGATAAGATCAAAAGAGGTAAGATTGGATGAAATAAAGTAAGATAGGATAAACTAACATAAGATAAAGTGAGATAATATGAGGTAAGATAAGATAAGGTAAGATAATATGAGACAAGGTAAGATGGGATAAGGTGAGATAAGATAAAGGAATGTAAAATAAGATGAGATAAGGTAAAATATGATAGGGTAAGATAAGATAAAATACGATAAGATATAGTAAGTTAAGATGAGATAAGGTAAGATAACACAAAGTAAGGTAAGGTAACATAAAATAAGGCAAGGCAAGGTAAGCCAAAGAAGAAGGTCAAGGTACGATAGGGTAAGGCAGGTAAGGTAAAATATGATGGATAAGATAAGATGAGTTAGATAAGGTTACAGTAAGATGAGGTGAGATGAGTCTTTATGTCTCCTGAAAAGAAAACTCCTTTTACAGTAGATGAAACATATCATATTTACATTCACACACATGTGCGCACAGACAAAAGCTCCCATAAGGGCCCGTGGTTTATAAGTAGGTTCTCTGCTCCCAGCTGCAGGTGGTGTAAGCCTGCCATTGGTGGGGTGTCTCCCATGGAGTGTCATCCTCAATATTCCAGGGGAGATATCTCTTCTCTCTTTCTTTCCTTGCTCCTCTCTTCTGTCTTGCTTTCTTTCCTCTCTTCTTCTTGACATGTAAACATAATTTACTGTGTCTGACACAACATAGCTGTAATCCTGCTGATGTGTCGTTAAATCCCAACACAGCAACAACACCAACACTGACACACACAAATAGCATCTGAGCAAGGCAGAGTTGGGAAGAACTGTTGGAGTTAGATGAGCATATGTCTTGCACCCAGGGCAAATGAGTCGCAAGTCGCGCCAGGTGAGTTCAAGTCACTGCCGTTTTTTTTGCTGTTTTTCACTATTTTCCATCAATGATACCAACACTTTTTCTCCAGATTAAAAAAAGGTTAAACTGATGTTTTGTGAAAAAAAAAATTACTATCTTACTTGGAAAGCAGTTAAAAACGACTAAAAACGGCCAATATATCTTGGTTGTCTGGGGCGACTTCCGACCCATTTGCCCCAGTCGCAAGACATATCATTTATATGTATATATTTTTCTAAGCACACATGACATGCATCACCTTACAACGTAACTGTGCAATGACAACTAACAGTGTCATTTATTCAGTCATTGTGTGTCTATATAACAACCAATGCTGGCATGAAATATATGAAATTTGAACAGCACACGAAAATTTCAGTGTTGAAAAATACTAAAATTTTTTCCAGTTTTCATATTTCATTCTGGTTCATGTGTAATGTATGCTCTTTCCAAATGGTCTACAGACTGTCTTAAATATCCCTTCTATGTGAAGTTGGTTTGTTTGCTTTAGAAGAGACAAAATGTTTGGCCCAGTTTGGAGTTGACCCTGGGCGTCCCTATACCAGGCCAGACACCCGCGGTAGGCATTGAAGGCTGACTGTTGACATCACCAGATCTAAATCACAGTTTAAAAAACCAGCAACAAAAGGCCAAATTGTTAACCTTAACAAAATTTTATTCATACAAATCATAACTTGGCAAAAATGAGACACAGATTAATTTAAACAGACCAATGACATGAAAACATTCATTGCGTTCAAATATGAGAAATCTATCAGACAGACATTTATAACAACAGCCAAATTAAGAAAATGCCTCCAAATCTGTGAGCACCACGCATGCTGAATTCACACCAGTCACGCAATCTGAGTTTCGCTCTGCGAAGTTTCGTCATCTCAGTGTGAAAGTGTCCAAACTATGTTATAAAGTTGTTGCAGTTAAACAGTTTAATTCTGAGGCCAAGATTTATTGCCAGCCTTCAAATGAATCCGGTTACCTGGCCTGCTTATAGGGACGCCTAGAGTTGACCCCAAAATTTTTTATCCTGAGCCCTGACAGACCCTCTGACCTTTTGGCCACCGATACCAAGATGTGCGATGACTTACCAGTGATTTCAGATGTCCACTTTTTCTCATAAGCACAGACTTTTTCAAACAGCGCCTCGCCCACTTCATCATAGGACAACCCAGGCCTGGAGAGAAAAGAATGTAGGTGATACAAATCAAAAAGTTATACCATATGTGAAGAAAAATGTCTAGAAAGCAAAAGAGAGGTACAAGGTCAAAGCAGCTACAATACGAGCAACGTTACATTATTTTGTGTTCACACTGACAGACTATCACAACTTAAATTTGTGATTGCTAAAATTTCTTTGTTGCAAACATGATAATACGTTTCTGGCATGATGAAGGTTTTAATGATTAAAAGGCTCTTATTTATGGCTATTTACAACAAAAAAAATCCTACAAAGCTTAGGATTCTATAGAACATTTGGAGGCTGATTCATGTACCATTTTCATGTTTAAAATTACTACTTTTTCCTTATGCAATAGGTGATCCAATACAAACAATTGATCTCAATGGAATCCACTCTTTCTTTGTTTTGACAAAATATGAAAAGTTAACTATATTTAACTCCGATCTGACATGCAAAAAAACATGAAAACATATAATGCTCGTAGCAATATATACATGACAAATGATACATTCGCAACAATATATACATGACAAATGATACATGGAAGAAAGCAACTACAGACACTGCATAAAGGAAGTCCAATAGCATTTTGTACAGATCATAAAATTTTGAGCAAAGACCGCTGGCTATATATGCAGAACTATGGCTGCTTTTGCTGTTGGGCATTCAAAAAGATATTTAAAGTGAAAATGATAAAATATATTATGGAATATTTCCCTCTTTTCCCATGCCTATACACATATACTTGGGTAAAGCTGAATATATGGTATCACTAGCACTTACAAATCCAGTTTTCATTCAAAATCAGTATAAATAAAAATTACCCTATTCAGTAACTTAACACTTTGACAATGAGCATGCACATAACCTTTACCCATAAATAATAGTTGTATTCTATGATAAACCACTGGTCTGTAAAACATGAAAAGCTGATTTTCTCTCTGTACCATCAAAGTAGAAATGTCTTGCGACCAGGGCAAATGAGTCCGAAGTCGCCCCGGGCAACAAAGATATACAGCTGTTTTTGGTCGTTATTAACTACTTTCCAACTAAGAAAGTAAATTTTTTTTTCACAAAACATCGATTTAACCTTTTTTTAATCGGGAAAAAAAAAGAAAAAATATTTTGGTATCATTGTTGGAAAATAGTGAAAAATGGTAAAAAACAGCTGTGACTTGAACTCACCTGGCGCGACTTGCGACTCATGTGCCCCAGGTTCAAAACAAATAATCTATACAGTTTATTTTAACATTCTTTTCCAAGCAGCAAAGAAGACAGTCAAGAAATACTAGCCACTAAAGATGAGACTTCAAAGAAGATTCAGCCGTTATGAGAAACCAAAATTAACAATCTTCCTCTGCAAAAGAGTTAATTAAGAGAAGTCCTTTGTTTATCAACTTTGCGATAGAAAATACAAAAAGAAGATGCTCCCTACTTGTCCTCTTCTTCCTCTGATGCTGACATGGATGAAATGTAATCCGCACACTCTTTCCGCCACGCCTTCAAAGCTAGCTCCACATTCTGCATTAAATAGTGGTCATCTTGTAGCATCATGCGAATTTCCGACTCCGATCTCTCTAGCAACATGCCTGTGATTTTGTCTGCTGGTTTGTATCTTTTATCACTGCCTAAAGTCTGGAACACATAGGGAGAATGCTCTAAATAATGAACTGTGAATATCTATATAAAAATCTACAGAATAACTTACTTCATTCTGAGAAAATAATGCATTGTGATATAAAATTGTAATATTAAAGCACTGCACTTTCAAAATGCACATACCCCAAAAAGACTGTGGATTTTTTAAAGAACAGAAATGAATAAGTCTAGAAATCAGCCGTACATATTTATGTTAGTGCATTTATTTAGTTTCACTCTAATGTTTTTAATTACTAAAATGGAGAGATTTGACTGGCAGGCTGTGACAATTATGTGAAAAATTGCTTGCAGCAATGTTTTTTTCAAGTAATTCCTTGAGCAATTCAGGTGCATTTCACAGAAACAAATAATCTGTACTGCATTCAACATCCTCATACATGCATTTTTTTTTTCTGAAGTGGTGGATCTTCAGTGAAATCAGATATCAATACATGTATAATACAACTCTTGTACATTCAAACTACTGAGGCTGAAAAGTAGGCTGCTTCCCCATACCTGTTTCCCTCAATTTTGCCCTTTCTCTTCTAAGTTGGAAGATCTCCCACTACAATGAGAAGTTCAATAAGACAAGAGAAGAGAAACAGATATTTTTTTGCACTGCAGGTGCCACTCCATGATATAAGGCCAGTTTGCTTTGTATATACACTATTTCCTAAAGAGCCAGTCTTGTATGATTAGTATCGCAAAGAGAATATGTGATGACCAGTGCTTGTCACTGTGGCCCTGGCATAGCAAGATGTGAGATGAACATGGCTAGTCACACCAGCATTTTACAGTAATAAGAAAAACTGCTGACCTGCATTCACTATATGGGCCAGAAAGAGGTAACCAAACATGTAAAACAAACCAGTCCAAATTCTTAAAGAACTTAAAATTCCTTGACAAATCCCATTTTGTGCTAAATTCAACTGATCCCCTTTGTAAAGTCATGAAGTACCCGTCCAGAAAGAGTTTGTTTAACTTGTGGGTATGGTCTGCAAAGCCAAATAGATAGATGCGGTGTTCCTGAGGTCAATATGAGTCTTAACAATACCTCACTGCCTTTGAAGCATCGATTCATAAGCTCTTCCACTTTGTTGTGCAAATGTTCCCCAAGTACATCTTTAGTTCGAGGAACTTGGTAAGGAGCCTCCACATCAATATTTCTGTTTTTCATCTGCAAATTATGAACAGCTAACTTCATATTTTGAGTTATGACATAATAGTGTTTTACTAATCAGCTTAAAATTCAAAATGCCAAAGTTACTAAGAGCAATTCAAGCATTCCTCTTCAAATGTGCTCAACATAAATTGATGATCACTTAGCTAAATGTTAAAGGGATATTTTGTTTTCAGTTTCTAACACATGAAGTGCTTAGAATGGATCAGTTTTTGAACGCCCAGAAACAAGATATCTATGAGAAGTGGAAATAAATGGTACTAAGTGATCAGATTCAAGTCTAAAGAAAACTGGTGTTTTTTTTTCTTGCATCCTCTGTATTTTAGAACTAAAGAAACCAGACTTATTACATTTTTAATTGTCTATTAGCACAATGACAGAATATGAAGCACAAGATTTGCCTTGTAAATGGAAAGCATGCAACATGTAACACACCAAAAAGCCAAAAAACCAACCTAGTCTAGAATGACATGTGTGCATTTCCATTCCTCACATATATTTATTCTATTATTTTATTATTAGTTTAGTGGTGCAAAAGAGATTAAAGATAAGGATGGAAAAAAAAAAAAATGAGCATAGACAGATGTAATAATAAAGATCTTGCCACTATGTTTTCAAGTGTCATCGAAAGGCAGTAGCTGCTGCAAAACTGCTTCTACTCTGACTCTGAAATCTGTCTCTGTAAACCTCCGTTTCAAAACCATTTTTTCTAAGTCTCATTAATGTGTGTACATCAATCTAACTGGCACATTTTCATTTACTACTACCATCTAGCATGCTATTTAATATGCAACTAAATCAAGAATGACATACTTAATAGCTATGCAATTAACTTGCATTAAAATTTCTGACTGTCATAAAGTGACTGAAGGCTTTGATAACTACAAACTCTCTTTAGCTTCAGAATGGTTAAAAGAAGAAATGAATGCAATGTTTTTCTACAGTCTATTTCTGTCTTTCACATTACATTATGACAGCTTTGAGATGACGTGCACACAACTGATACCAGACAAAAATTTGTCCCCATTTCACCATCACTGCCTTAAATTAAAAAACGTTAATTGCCTGTGCGTCGCTGGGGCTATGTGATCTGGTGCCCGCTCCATGGTGAACACAAACTCACGTCCTGAGATTGTGGGCTTGTTTCACGAGTCCTTACGAGAATGTAAAGACACGAAGATCGAAAGCCTGCATTTTTTTTAAAGACTCAACAATCCCTCTGGCTTTGGAGAAGCCCGATGTCTAGCTTTCTCCAATAAGGCTGAATAATATTTCAGAAGCCCTGTGTGTATAATATGCACGATATATAACTATTGGCAATAAATTTATAGGTCATGACCAGGCATGATTATTTGATTTGATTATGAACTTTATCATTGCTATATCTGTTCAGGAGCAATACTATTAACTTATTTTTTTTTAAATATAACTTACCTGCGATGTATAGTCTCTGTTCTGAGCAAATGGAAGTAATCGTTGGAATTTGTAGTGTGGCATGTAAGAATCCATCATGAAGGTCTATATACATTTAGATAGATCTATATATAACTGTGGAACAACAGATAAGAAAGCAAAAAAACATTAGACAGGCCGAATTTCTTGTAAATCTCTGACCATTGAAAGAGAATAAAATTCATGTAACACCAGATTTTCAGGTGCATCTAAGTCTAAGTCTAAGCAGGTAAGCTAAACATAATCTGAACACAACTGCCTCTTCCCCTCTGACTCTGTGAAAATAATAAAATAACAGTGATTTAACGGTGAGTAATGATGAAAGAAACAGCCCTTCCTCCAATCACAATAGAAAAAACTATGTAGATATAGAATAGATTTGGAAGAAATACCGTAGGCCTGCACACTAAATACAGTCGGAGTCATTTATAACAGGACCGCTTATAACAGGAAATCGCTTGTAACAGGAGCATCGCCAATCCCCATGTCCATTCCTTCTGAGGCATTAGTAAAATATTGTCTCATATAGCAGTAGCCCGTGACAGTCGAATCGCGTGTAACAGGATATCTGTATCGCTAAGCACACACAATATAGTCCACCTGTACGCCTAGCGGTACATCAAAACTGCCCGAAGCGCATAACTAGGTCAAGTACGCTACAAACATAATCGCTTGACCACTATTATTTCATCTGCTTTGTTCACTGGGTGCGCTGTAAGGTGGGAAGGGTGTGGGCAATGGGCAATGAGATCAGCCAAGTGGCTTGAGGAATCGGGAAGAGAGAGGGATGCTCATCCATAATTCATTACATTGTAAACAAAACATGCTGAGGTGGTGGGTCCACGTGGATAAGAAAGGACTCGCACGTATAGCTCCTAACGTGATAACGTGAGGTAAGATAGACATGGATCTTGCCGTACACTGACCACCGGGACAATGATGGATACCGACAAGTGCAGACACTTTTGTACACATTTTGCGGTGCTAATATCACAATGTGTTTCAACTGCTGGATTTAGCAAGATTTATTCCCATCACATATTTCATCACGTCGATAACTTTCCTTTTCCCCACATCACCATGCATTGAGTATGATAGAGATCATTGCCTTTCATCCCAGTCCGATACCAATACACGCAAGAGATCAAGCAGAAAAAGGACTGGTACATTAGGACTCTAGGAGAAGGGAAACCGTGGGAGAGGTAATATGATACCTTTGATCTTTCAGTGCGCTTCGGCTTAGGCTCAGTTCTCAGCACTGTGTTGGGGACAGCGATGAGACAGAGTCGGATGCAAGGCCCTGAAATGCCGTGTGTGTTAGATATCCACGTGGTTAGAGTTGCTCTAAAAGACTTCTTGACTATTGCTAGCAGGCCTACTAGTTAGAACTGGTACATGAACATACTATGACTTGTAATAATATACATATAATGTATCATGTTAATATACTGTTATCATCATAACTATTATTTTTACTGAATCGAGGTTACGCGAAAGTAAAAGAATTCAATGAATCGAGACTATCCATGAACAAAGAAGTCTCCTATAATCAGGCAACAGGCTAGCAATGCTTTATTCCTCTAATTCATTGTATGTCGGGTATAACAGGATCCGCTTATAACAGGACTTCTCTTTGTTCCCAGCAATCTTGTTATATAAGTTTTCCACAGTAAATACTTGTTCTTTTCAGTAATGCAGACAGTATAAGTCAAGATTGAATTTAGGTTTTTGAAATTGACATTTTGAAATGTCACTTTGACTTAGTTCCTCCCAAACCAACTTGCCTATTTCAGGACTCCAATGCTTTTGAGAACCCTCCATAGTGAAACTGTGGACATAGGATCCACATAAGTAGGATAGCATGAGTAGCTCTTCAATATTTTTACTTTCTGTTACTGAATTTTTGTTTCTTATTTTGTCTTCAGATCAGACAGCCCTAGGTGATGGAGACAATGCATCTTTGAACATGCCACCACCAACTTACGATGAAGTAGTGAACACCAATCTATATCCACCCACACCAGTACTACAGAGGAATGTAAGCTTTCCTAAATCTGTTACAAATCAAACAGCTGACTGTAAATGAAGTGAGATTATAAGATATCTCCTTCAGTTTGTTTCCAGTTGGACGGAATCATGGACAGTATTTAGGGGTTACTGGTTTGATGTTTAGAACATTACCTTGAATATTATAGAGCTGACCTGTCTATCTCAAGCCAATTTTGCTAGCATGTGAATCAAAAGGAAATCAATGTGAATTGATAAAAATTGTTTTTAGTCAGGACTAGTTCTTTCACTGCTTTCTCATTCTACGTCATGATTCAGTTGTTTATAAAGCTGTTTGATTACATCAGTCATAGTTGACAGCTGTAATTGAAAAGACTTTGTCAAATCCCTTGCTATAAACTTTGCTCTTATGATCATAATTGTGAGTTTATTTTTGATAACTGTGTTACAGATTTGACAAGAAATTTGGTTACAAGATAAAGCATGTTGTTCCTTTGTCAAGTCATTCTGTATAATGAATTTTACTCTCCAGATAAGAATTTCATCGAGCGAGGAGCCAAGAACACCCCCGCCTAATTATGATACAGCCTTACACATCCTTGCTAATAGCCATGATTCAGTATTCCCAACAAAAGAGGAACCCAAAACTCCAGTAGTCCGCAGATCCGTTTCCACAGAACTTGGAGCTAGTGGCACAGCGAGATCTTCTCGGTCATCAGAATCTGAGTACAGAAGACTATTCTCAAGTCCTGAACATAGATAGTGAAAACTTGTTCATTGTCCTCTTCAAGGTACTCATGTGATTGTGATTTTGTTTATATCTACAGCCCGGGCCCTTCAAGTTTTGACATTTCAGTCTATGAGACGCTGGTTTTTGATATTAAATACGAACTGAAGAAACTCACATCATCGAATTTTCATATCATGATCTGTAACGAAGAAGATGAAGAATATTTAAAACTGCCACTGGTTTAAAGTCTTTGTTAGTGGTGCAGCATTTTTTCTTCCGTAATTTTCAGGTATGAAAGACAGTTGAAAGTACGTGGTAACTTTTCGGATTTATCAAGCCCCAGTAAATTTAAACTCTTATTTGTTCCACTTGGAAGGTGCCTTATAACGTAAAGTATTTTCTGAGCATCACCAATGGCATGCATGCATTTGGCACTGAACACAGAAATGCTGAGCGATACATCATCCATGCAGTCGTCAAAGATGATTCTTATAGTGTGTTCTTAAATTAGTGGACTTGGAATTGAACTGTGGGGGAAAAAAATGATTTCCATAGTTCTGTGGTTTAGTTATTTAATTAAGGCTGTTTAGCAGTATCAAACATAGGCCCTGAAATAAAAAAAGATAAAAGACCATGAGTAATTTCAAATATTCAAGTTTCAACTCACAAACTAAAGCTATCACTTCATATGGCATTTAATTCTGCAAGATATCAATTCAGATGTGTTGATTGTGGCATTCCATTCACAACATTGTCTATGAAGTTTCACATTTTCCAGCTGTTTGAACGACATAAGTGCTTCTTTCAAAGCTGTCATTGTTTCCACCTCAGTCAATTTCCTGGAAACCTCTGTCATACCTCGGACTGCTTCCTGGACAAATTTTCTAAAGGAAATTTGCCGTAAATGTACGAAGTTTTGCAGACCTTGAACAGTGTGGTTAATATTTTTCCATTAACCATAAAAATCAAATTACGAGTATTCTGTCATTGAAGTGATAGACTTTGCCAACATAAAAACTGCTAATATGATGGCTTAGGAAGAGGAAGGATTTACCCCATCAGAATCAAGTTGATGCAATTAAATAGATCTGTAAATACACAAAAATTCAGTGGTGGATCTGTGTTACGTAATTGTTATTATAGTGTAAATGTCACGTGGTTTTATTGAATTTTGCCAGTGACATTTCGTATCATCATCTTCATATGTGTATATGATGTGTTTGCTGCATGGCTTTTGAATGGTATACATAGTTTTCTTCATCCTTGTGTCATGTTAACTTTGTGAAATGCTGCAACTAGGTTAGGATCGTAACTTGTCTGTTGTGGTGCAAATGCAGTGTGGAATTTACTTCTTTTTTTTTTTTTTTCAATTTAAGGGATACACACCAATATGTTGATTTTTGACATTTTTGTAAATTATTTAAGAAAAATTGTTTTCATTTTTTTTTTTTTTTTACAAGTGTTACAAAACACAGATACTAAAAATAAGGGACTAGAATCTGCGCATTCATATGAATCGTTCATTATACTTGTATCAGTCACTCTTAAACTGCCGTTTGCCTTTTTAAAAAATTTTCTGTGAATTATATAAATTTATGTCCTCATGATGTCTGAGCAAAAATGCTTTAAGATTCTCAACTTTTGTAGGAAGATGGCTTTGTATTTAGTGTATTGGAGCCCTTTCTTGTTTGGTTTAGTCATGTTCAAATGGGAACATGGTAAGTTTCAGCAGATCTGTTTATTTTTTAATTTGTCCCTTCTCCTTGGTATCTTTATGCTGAGAACCAAGTCTATGCCAAAACTGGAAGTTTATTTCTGAGTATCGCTTGAGCTTTCAGTGTGAGTATTGAAATGTATTGCAGTCAGTTGTTGAACAGCATCTCAAGAAGGCGAATGTGAATGTAACTATTTAAGTCAATTTATTCTTATTTTATGTTATGCGTCCTGCCCGTATTATTAACAAGGCCAGCCTTGGGCTACCTGTGCTTTCATTGCCCTAGAAAAGGAAAGAAATATAGTTAAAATTACATCTAAAGTCTAGTTTTGTCAGTATCAAAAGACAGGGGAGACAACAGTCAAAAACACCAGTTTTATCAAACAAATTTTATCACATGATGGAAGATTGTTGTGCCTAGTCCTTTTACTTCCCTTTGCCAGACAAAAGAGGTGTGGAACAAGCAGTATAGAGAGAGAAAAAAAAAATCATTTTGCACCCTTTGCTTGAAACATACACTATGAAAAATCGGAAAAATATGGTAAAAAGTGAGAAAAAATTTTTTTGCAATCAGTTGTTCAAATGACATGAAATAAAGAGATTTTTGTGTGTGTGTGTGTCTGCTTGCTCAAAACCTCTTTCGTTTGGCAGAAGGAAGTATTAGGGCTGGTCATAACGACCTCCCATTTACACCATTTGCATGTCCACTCCTCAGGTAATCTTGAAAGTTAGGGATGCTGTGATTATTTCATATACAACTGTAGCTAGAGAAGTTAAGGAGCTCTGAGAATGAAAGTGTTCAGAGATAGTCCATTTATGTTTCCCCAGTAGAGTAAGAAATTCGCAGAATGTATGATGTGTACACTGTATCATTTGGCTGCTCTCGCGGTGAAAGGTCAGATGATCGAAGTAGTTTGGGCTGTATCCTTTTTTATCAGTTTTGTTTGGCTCATTGTAAATATGTTAACATGTTGGTATTTGCTGCAGTATTTTTACCCCTCAGCAGCAAGAATGTTGAAACTGGTTTTGTAATAAGCTACCTGTATTTAAGGTGAAAGCTAGTCTGTTCAGAACTATTGCATTTTCAGGAAGCTGCTGTTACCATTCACATCTGTACTTATATAATATATTCCAAAAAGAGATTGATTAGAAAAGGAAATTTGCCCTTTCAATTTACTTTTTTTCTTTAGTGATATTTATTAAAGTGTTCATAAAAGTGAAAAGTATTCATCATAGTCAAAAACTTTATCAGAAACAGAACTAAATAATATTATGCTCAATATTTGAGGTTTCCGTAGTATTTGTATTTATTTCAGTATTCCTGGCAAACTGAACATCATATCTGATCTTTGGTTTTGGTATTATATGATAAAACGTCTTGCAGATGTCTCGTGCAGCCTATATTTAATGAGGGAAGCATTTGTTTTGTTTAATGGATGTAGTGTCATATGAATTACCACAAATGTCTCATTGGACTGGTATCGATAATGTAGTACTGGCATTATACCACCATTTTTTATATCTTTATGTGTAGGTAGATCATAGATTTTAGAATAAAGTTGCAGTATTTGAATGTTTGTCATTTCAGTTGTGTGAACAAACGTTTCTTTTTTTTTTTTCTTCTCATTTTTTTCTCATTAAATGTTATGTTACATAGCCATTTATGAATATAATTGTCCTCTTTTGTTTTTTTTTATGTTGACCTCTTAATTTTCCAGTGTAAAACTGCGTCAGATTTTCTGGGAACTACAAATATGGAAATACCAACACAACAACAGATTTTGGTCTTTTCCATTCAAAATTATTCTGCATAGAGTTCATTAGAATTTTTTTTCCATAGGGAGAGAAGAGAGAAAAAAAAAAAGTGGGGCATTTTGATAGTTTCCAATGAAACTGTCACAGCCAAGAATGATATGTGCTTTCAGAAATCATATTGATCTAAAAGTCCTATGAATAGCATTTTTGCTTTGCAGTGCCAGCCTTCATATTTACATTATATAAAGTTATTTTACCATAGGTTTATTATTGGTGTCAGTTTAAGCAAAAACTAGTGCTATTGCCATTTTGGTCTTTATACAGCTAACCCTTTGATGTGATATCAGTGGAAATGGGCTTTAATGCATGCATGTTCCAGCTTCCCATTATGTTGTCTATTTGTTTTCATACCATTCTACTGTATCATTCTCTGTTGAATTATGTGCCATTTTTAAGTGCTCATCATATGTTGTAGTTGTTAGTGCTGCCACCATTTGCATGGCTCAATACTGGGAGGCTTTGCAGTTGAAAATATGACCAGTTGTCAATGTGCTCGTTTTTGTTTTTTCTTTTAAATTTATTTACTAGTCGCATCTTATATTCTGAAACTTCAGCTTCTTTTCACTTGTTATACCATCTGATTTTTCTATTTTCATTTGTGATTTGTTTGAAAAATGTCAGCGCACACTGTAACCTTTTTTCCTGCTCTCATTTCTGTTTTATTTTAATTGTTGCCTTTTGCGTTTGCTATTTTTCTTTTCACTGATAATTAATTTAGACATATGTTTTGCACTTTATGGACTTTGAGGTGCTTGAAAACATGGCTTTATTGAACTTACTAAATCAGTGATGTGGAACTCATTTGCCATAGATACGTAGATACATGTATGTACCTATCTTTAAGAAATCAATTTTTGTGATTTGTGCCAATAAATTTTTGCCCATCAAAAACCACCACACTTGCATTAGTGGCTTGTGTGTTCCAAGTTTTCCTTTGGTTTTAGAGCATAAATTAAAATGGATAAATGACTGAGTGAAGAAAAACTTCTAAGTAATGTTGCAGATTTGGACATTGGATAAACCAGATCAGCTTATGTGAGGCTACCTTGCAGTCTTGTGACCAGTTGTGATTCAACACACGTTTGTTTACTCAACCCCTTCACTGCTGCACCAGTTTTGTTGTCTTGTGATTGGAATCGGCGATAGGGTCACTCTTCCTCACTTTGTCTACTGCTAACTCCCCTCCCACATTTACTCCCGCCCACTGTGTGCAAGTCAACTGGCAGTGATACCCATTCTGTACCTAACCCACAGGCAGTCAGAACCATTGACTATTATTCAGTGTTTGCTAATTGTTACATGAGCAAGCATAGTATAAGTCTGATTTAGATTTGCATCTCTGTATCCTCTGCCAGTCATCAGCATGCAGCAGCTACCAAAATATTTTGTGCATAGATATGAATCACTGGTCAGTGGTCAGAACATTGGGTCAAAAGGAAAAAAGAAGGGTGGTGGTTAGTGACGAGCTGATTGGTGATGTATGGCATATATTTTCCTGCATACGAGAGACCCTTTTTTGCAATTTTTAGCCATGGTTTGAACTAATGCTGGCAGTATACAGCCATCAAGAAATTTTATTTTATTTTTGTACAACCAGGTCGTATTGGTGGTGATGAAGAAAGCCCCTGATTTGTTTTTTTCATAGTTATTCTTCACTTGCAACATACATCAGTTAACTTCTCTTTTTCTTTTTTCTTTTTTTTTGCTTGCTTTTTTTTTTTGTGTGTGTGTGTGTGAGTGTGTTTAAATGTATTTTGAGAACATTATTGATACTGAGAGATATCTCACCATGAGCGTTATTTTTTAATAGATTACTGTCAAACTTTCACTATATTAACCAGGAAAAGTCCCATGAAATCAGGAGTCCACCTTTTGCATCACATGATATTATGTCACATTTTTACTCTCATATATCCAAAACAGAAGAAACATTTACATTTTATAACTTCTGTGGAGTATAGTCTTTGATATCGATGAATTTCTATTGTTGACTGATGTTATTGATCATACTGTCCCATAGGTTATACTGAATGTCTGTGTAACTTAAAACTCCAAAGAACCAATATTCTGAGTGAGGATTTTCAGGAATTCAAATTTTGAGGGTTTTTTTTGCTAAATTATACGTGATTCTAAGCCATTTATACTAGCCATTGGCTGTTTGCAATTCATTTACTTCATGGAGGTAGGGAGACTTCTATAGTATTCTGCATTATTTCATGCAGTACGTGGGATAGTTAATATAGTGAGCGGTCAGTTTCAGCCTCTGGCCTCAGGTTTGGCCACTTATGTTATTATTACTTGAGCAATGACTTTCATCGAGGCCTTACATGACACTCAGTGCTGGCTTTCTTGATTTGAATGATGCATACATACATCAGACATGAAAGAGGGAAGATAGATGATAATAGACGAGGATTAGCACTCAGAAGTCATTTTCTTTACTCGACAAGTTATGAGAACTAAAAATGCTAATTTTTATGTTACTCATTTTGAAAGATTTCAAGGTACATACAAAGGTTCAAATAATATACATGTAGTTTCACCATATGTTACTTGTACTTCCTTGGACCAAACTTCAGAATAGATACTTTCCACGTTCGTGTTTACTTCCGTGTTTGGATGCGAATTTTTGGTGGGCGGACGCGGAAGCGAAACGTCATAAGT
>JBCAUA010460187.1:0-32866 GCA_038406235.1 Peronia verruculata | reverse complement strand
TTCCGTTTCGCAGCAGAGGCGGGTTCTTAGGCGGACCGGGCTCTTAGGCGGAGGGTTCTTAGGCGGAGACCACTGTAATATACAAAAGAAAACTCAACTTTTTTTAAGAGAAATGTCAGAATGTGCAAAATGTGGCTCATTAATTGACTGTTAAAGTGAAATCTATAGATAATGCACTTATAGCTCAGGTCGTCCTGCATATAACAGGAATGGCGTCTTTTCGTGTGCTTAAAGGGGTAGTGCAACATCAATTCGTTGTCAAGTTTCTTTAGTTTTTGCCTCTGATGAAATGTTACAGTTATTGTAAACCCACTGACATATAGATTAGAAGCTGATGGTTCTTAAATTTGAGATTTTAACAATTAGAGATAAAGGATCGTTCGGGTCGCTCTGGCTTTCCGTAAATGACCGTAAACTGGGCGTAAAACTGCCTTTCTCGAATGCACACTAACTCTAAGCATGGGCTTAAACAGTATGTAAACAATGCTGTATTGTGTGGCTAAAGAATTATTGGCCGCAGGATTGTCGGGCGTTTGTAGGGCTCCTCGTTATGCTGATATTTCTCACAATGTCACTTGAATTTGGGTTTTATTGCCCTAGTTTGAAAATATCACTATAACAAGTAGGCCTATGCGCAGCTTAACAGACACTCCTTCAGAAGGTATTGGAAACTTTACCTAATAGAAAAGTGAGAAATTCCATGCCCAAATATGAAATCCCCTTGAACATAAGAGAAGAACAGAAATCAAGAGCTCCATGGCCCACTCAAGTCCTCTCAAGTGATCCGAAACTACAATCAAAAGAAACGATAATCAACAGGAGAATTTCAAATAGATGTAGTCTCTTTGTTTATACCATACTGAATAATAACGCAGTTTCCCCTGACCACTTGACCCACTCAACAAGTTGGGCACTGACCAGCGACCAAGCTATTGAGAGCAGAAGTGAGCTGTAATTTCTGTGAATGAAAGGCAAAGTGGCCTAAATATCTATTAGCTTATATATCAGATAGCTTTCTTTTGCTTTCACTGAATGCTACCATTTAGATCACTTATATATTTCTTTGCAGTCACTGGTGCCATGTCATTGTCAGCCAGCCTGATCTAATAACAGTGATCTAATTCCATGTGTTAGAGGGATGATAGCTTGCATTTTACACAGAGATTCTGTAGCAAGAACGTAAATACACCCCTATGTGAAGTGGTTTCAACCAAGCAGTTACATCAGGTTATGAGCAAATCTGTAATGGGAATGGTCTGTGTGACGAGGGGTGATAAAATTGACACCCATATGAAACTGCAGGCCTGCACTATGTCACTCTAAAGCCAAGACGGAGTCAAAACCTATGGCTTTATTAGTTTTTCGCGAGATGCGCAGTCTCGTAGTACAGAGATGCCAGGAAGGTTATGACGTCACATAGTAATGGCGTAGATAGCCAGCGAAAAGAACCGCAGAATCGCAAGCCATTTATTTTGCAAAATAAACACGTTAACGGTGATGATTTCTCAAAATTTACACCGCTAACATGTTTTTCGTACTAGAAGTTTATTGTTTTACAAGAAATAGCATAGGCTGTACGTGACATTGCACTACTCCTTTAAGACAGATTCCAAGATTCATCCAGACTCATTTGTCGCAATTAATTCCATATTATATTTATGTGACATTAATATTTATTGTCATTGTGACACTTTATCATTCTCAGCTGGACCTTAAGAAAAGTGAAAATGACCAGAATATATTAACTGTGTATTTTTATTTTTTATTTTCCTGCTTTTTGTTTCTCTTTCAGATTATTTGGAACATGTGAAAGCTTGTCAGTTTGTAATGGTGCAGTGTCGCTACAAGGACTGCGGTCAACAGTTCCTCAAAAAAGACATTGAAGAACATGAAACAAGGATTTGTTTGTTTAGAGAACAAACCTGTGAGAAAGGTTGTCGTCTTGTAGTCACTTGGGCTGAAAGAGAATCTCATGACTGCATGACAGCTTTACGAGCTATGGTCAAAGGTATTTATGTCAACCATCATTTGCCCATCATTAGTATCAGTAATAACTGTAACCATTCAAAGATGAATGAAAAAGCCTTTTTGGGTTGTAAGCTCAGATTTATAAAATACAAATACTGGAGAGGCCTTTTGAAACTCATGTTGACAACCAATGCCACAGCCCTACATGGTACTAAAACAGCTGAGATAGCCCTCTTGTAGCACTGAAAGTTCTCAGAAAACCATAACCACATGCTGGATAATCTTTGGTGATTAATAATCATTTCAAATGAAAGATAAAATATACTGTAAGTAAAAGAAATTGATTTTTAACATTTGTGTTGCTCTATTTCAATGTGATTTCCTTTGTTTCAGATCAGTGCATGTAATTTAGTATTATTTTCTCATTATGAGTGGAAACAAAGTACTAGAGAGTCCTGTGTTTCAAAAGTTCAGTTACGTGGCAACATGTGTTAGTAGATTATTTGTTTCCTTTAGAACATTTTTAGGATAGGGATGATGACCATGTTTCAACAACAACAAGAAAAAAAAGAGCCTCAAATTAGCCTATTCACACTCTTTTTTGAATGAGGAATTTCACTGTTTTAGCCCTTACATTGTCACAACTAATTCACTGTAAGTCACCGCCATTGGCACCATTTTTCACCAAAAACTAAAAAATTGACATGGGTTAGAAAAAAAATCACTATTTGAAAACTATTCCTTCTAATACCACTTGATAGTCTATCAAATTGTAAATGCTACTCTAAAGGGTTTTCAGTCTCAGGATCTGTCAAGTAATCCCAGTTCCATCCATTTCTAACACCAGTTGGGGTGCCACGCCCCCTCCTAACACACTGGCAATCACCTCTTCCCTCTAGATCAAGAGGTTTGTGAACGTTATTACCACTGTCGGAATCTGGTATCACGACTCTCCATTGTAACTGCTCCATGAATGGTTACCGAAACACCAATATCTTCGCCTGAATTAGAGTCTCGGCGATCTATTTCCCCTCATCACTAGAATCCATAGCTCTGGATTTGCTGTTAATGTAAACAATGCAGAAAATCGACGAAAAATCCACCAGAAACGGCAACTAATCACTTCAAAAAATTTCTTGCGGAAGTTGGTGTTTTGACGGGAAGTCACTCTGGAAATGCCAGTGCCCCATACGTTTTAATACTCACATGTTTTCTTCTTACTATTAGAGATTCGACTTAAATTGAAGGTGGCAATGGCGACGCTCCCAGAAGTTTTCGACAATTGTCGAACGTGGCAATGTAAGGGTTAAGGAAATATCACCTTCTGCTCTGTCAGAATCACAGATTGCTCACAGCATTTGTTGTAATTTTGAAACAATATTCCCTTATCATTTCAGATCTGAAAGATAAAGCTAGTGATCTGGAGAAGAAAATTGGAGATCTCAATTCAGTTGTCACTGGGCTGACAAGGAAACTTGAGGATTATGAGTCTAACAATGAGAGAAACCAAAGGAGCGATTCCATTAGTGAAGAGGATTCTCGCAGTCGTAGTCGGACCCGTTTCCCACGGTGGAACAACTGGTATACTTTCAATGCTAGGTCAGCCTCACCCCAGAACAGATCCCCGTTATACAGTGATTCTTCTGTGCAAAGTCCATCATATAGTTGGAGCTCAGATACAGCAGAAAATGCAGAGTCTCATGATTTAACAACAAACTCTGGTCAAGACAACATAGTAGACCATCAGGCCATTGATAGTACCAGTAGAGATCCTGAGCATCCTCTTGATGGCCATAATGAAACCATTGTTAGTGGACACATTGAAAACAGTAATGATGCATTTAATGTGAGCGCGTCAGAAAATTGGGAACCCATTGAAATTTTATCTTCACCGGGTCGCCAAGAAGAGAACAAAGAGGCAGTACTCACAGAGAATGATGACATTCAATCCAGAGGGACAGATTGTGGAGCCACTGCCTTGCCATCCTCCACCAGGACAAGTGATTGTTCCAGTTTTATACTTGGTATTTCCGGGAACATTGTGGCTTCAGAAGCATCCAACAGCCATAAAGATAAGTGTCGGCCTGACAAGAGACAATATGAAGAGAATGAAGATGAAGCCAGAGTTTCCGACAGTCAGACAAAACAGCCAAGAATAAGTTCTTTCTTTTTAAAGCTTGCTGTTGATCAGGACAGTGAGAGAGTATCACATGCATGCAGTTCTTCTAGTCCCCAGAACAGTCATGGAGAGTGTGCTGGAAATGCAAAGAAACATCCGAGTGGTCACAAGAACACAAAGTCAGAGGCATCATCATCATCATCTCAGGATGTAATGGCCAGTCCAGATCATGATCACAATAGTACCAATGCTGCCACACCTGAGGAGAGCTCCCCCACACCCGACCCCCCTGAGGAACCAAGACCAGATCATCCTGTTACTCGAAGGTCAGTTCGTTTGAATAATAAAGCAGCTGTGTTACAAGAGAGTGTGATCCGCAATGTTAGAGTTCCTCCATCAGCAGCATATTTGCTGAGCAGAAATTATGAGGATGATTCTAGTGACGATGAATCGTGGTCACCATCTGAAGAAGATTAAATCAAGTATAGAGAAACACTTCTGATAAACTTCACACATTAATGCTCATATATGTACTGTGAGTTTGATTTTTTCTCCAGATGAGGTTGTTAAATATCACATTACCTTCATGATACATATATGGTTACATTGCTTATGTACAGTGTATTTTTTTTTCTGATGGTCCCATCATGCAATAGAATTAAGTACAAAAATGAAAGCAGTATTATGCTGTTTTAAGCATGCTTTCTATTCATTTTATGCTTTATTATTGTCACACTGAAATTGAAGAGCATTTTTTTCAAAAGTGGGTTCAGTCCGTTTTTTACAGTTTCGCGATAATTGACATTTTTTATTTTCAAGCATTTTTTCAAAAGTTGGGTTTCAAAAGAATCTGTTCCCTAACTTTTTTTTAATGCAGATGTGAAGTTCTGCAACATCATTACAGATAGTCTAAGTTATAGAAATGTGCCTGTAATACTGATTGCATAACAGTCCCTTGAAATCAAAGATTTTTCAAAACCAGTGGATTGAGTTGGTTTTGGTAGAACTTTCAGCTAAAGTGATCTATTAATTTGGATGAAAATGATATTTTCATGTGTATTTATGTGCATTAAAAAAAAATCTTTAAAGGGTTTTAACTTTGAAGATGAGCATAGTGAAATTGGTATAGGTGGCCTAGAATTGAGGATTCTGATTTAAAGTTAAAAATGTCACTTGTGGACAGAATTTCTTTTGAAAAAATGATGCTATGTATTTCATATTTAATTTTCACAGTAAGATGGTTTTGAGGAAACTGAAATGTTCCATAGAAAGTTCATTCCCTCTAATGAATGACAAAGTGTTACTTTAGTTAAAATTCTGATGAAAGTGGACTGAATCCATTTTGAAAAAATACTCTTTAATTGTTTTTGTGTTTTGTTTTTTTTTCTCTTTTGATCTCCAACAAGGAGGAAAGCCAGTTCAGTTGAAATTTAGATGATTAGGCGGTTAAATGAACAAATCTATAAGGAGCCTTCTTTTGAATTAATTTCACTGCCATAAAACCAGACTGCAAATGTTTTGCTCAAGGGGCAGATAAAGTTTGAAAGATAAAGTGAAGCCTGTGCAACTGAAAGTTTCTTTTTCTCCCACACAAAACAAAAAAAAAAGGTGGATGTGTCATGTTCCTTTACATTATTGACAGTTAAGATACAATTTTGGTATCATTGTCGGCTTGTTTTTGCAGTGTAAAAATGCAGCATGTTCCAAAGTTTTGTAGTAATTAATGCCTTTCATTTTTATAATCACTTTTTTTGTTCATCATTTCTATAGTTTTTTTGTTTTTTTTTGTTTTTGTTCTTGTTTGTTTGTTGTTGTTGTTTTTTGTACAGTTTGACAGTACAGTAAGAAAAGAAATGCCTGGAAATTAAAGGACAGAAAAATTTATTCCTAGGATTGTGTGCTCAGTTTTTAGAGAAATACATCGCATATACCTGCATGTATGAGGTGAGATTATGGGATGAAAAGCAGGTAAAAATAAAGTGTCAGTGTTAGATGCATGATTCAATCCATGCACTGGTATCAGACAACAGTTTTCTATTAAAGTTTTAAATCAGTGCCTTGTAATGAGAATCCAGATACAAAATTTTTGATATAAAGGACTTATAATTCAATTTGTTTTCTTTTGAGTAGAGAGTAATTTATTAAAAATGATATGAGGATAGCATTTTTTCATTTTTGTTTTGGTAATTCAGTATTGGATGCTCTACTAGGTACTGTCATTACTGTAAATGTGTTTTTTAGCTACAGGGTATATTTGTAATTATATGTAATAATGCAGACTGCAGACATCTTCAAGCTTCTTAGGACAAACATTTTACTTCAGACTTAATATGTGTGCGTGTACATCTTTTTTTTTTTTTAATGATACATGTAACTGCAATTGAATTTTGAAACTGGCAAATCATTACTTCAGATTCTCACTGGTGTATTTTTTGTGCTTATATTATGTGTTTTGTTTTGACTTTGCTCTGATAAATATTTTTTATCACAGATTTTGATTGCTTTCATTTCATGTCATTTCAGGAAAACAAAAAGTGATTATAAATGCTTTTAGGGTATATGTATTTCCTTATATGCATACATGTATACAATGTGTATTCTTATCAATAGTATACATGCATATATGTGTTACACTGTTACAGATCACTCTGTAATCAAATTTGTCTTGGAGAAATTTTAGTAGGATCACAGAGTGGGAGAATAGATGATGGCAGTCAATATAATTTTGTCAATGCACGACTAAGTTGTTGAACTCAGTGAAATTGGGAAATTAAATTAACTCGATGATGTTGGTCTAGTATAGGTGTTTTTGTCTTGCAGAAATCAGAACATTCATCTCTGAATAAGGAAATAGTTCTCTTATGGACAGATTAAAAGTATAATATAAGGATGAATTCTTATTACATCTATGTGATGAACTGCTTTTTTTGCCAGTTTTTCTCCTTATTTTTCTAGTGCTGAGGATCACATGGAGTCACTTGATATTGCATTTTCTCTTATTATATATGTATGTACAATGTAGTCAGGCCAGGTCACTTGGGAAATTGACATCTGCGGTTCATTTTACTGGCTGTGAGACAAATGTTCAAGACATATTAAAAAAATTTAGTATGTTGTATTAAATCTGTATTTCTTTTCTTGAAAAAGACAGTTCATGAAATTAAACTTATTATATATACATGTGTATGATTGATTAACTAATGTTGTTTCAGAGAGAAATAAACATAAGATTTGAAATTTAATGTTTGCTGAGTTTATGTAATATGCATGGTTGTTTCGTTTCATGTTTTCATGTCAACCTGTTCACTCCTTTCTTTTCTTCATTTCCTAGTTTTCTCAGTGGCTGACTTGTTCTCGTTCTGAAAAAAAAACAAAAACAGTGCTCTGGTGGAGTATAGAGGAATTAAAGTTCACATAATTTTTTTTTTTACTACTGCAAGAACTGCAAGCAAATGTACAGTGATTTTGATTCAGATAATATGTACATTTGTATTTTTTTACACAAGCTTTAAATGCCCCTATATGATATCTGGTCATCAATATTTCTGCTTAATATTAGCAGAAAAAAAAAAATGGAGAGAGAGACATTGGATCATGAAAGCATCCATTTTTACTCATTAACTATACTATCACTTTCATGTACACTTCTTGTGAATGTACGCACCTGTGTGTTTAAATAAAATTTATGTCCACTTCTTCAGATAATACTTCTTAGTCAATTCAAAACAGACATTTGACAGACCAGCTCTTTCCATTCTTCTCCCATGTGCCGAAAGAGAAAGGTTAGTGGTACACCCCCCCCCCCCCCAACCCCCACCCTCACCCCTTTCAATCCTAAGACAGTAGGATTATCTCAGTTTTAAATGTCTGCCCTGTTTTGACTGAAAATAATTTTTGTGAGTAGGAATTTAAAATTTTCAGGACAGTAGCGTCTCTGCCTACTCTTCATTCGATTTTTTACTGCCAAGGGTTGTGTAAGTGCCAAATGTACACACAGGACTTACAAAACATAGGCCTATTCATCCTTGTCTAAGAAAGCTGGACATAGGGTTTTGCTACCCAAGAAGCCTCTAACCGTTGAGTTTTTGGTAGCATAACACCAGACCATTTAATCATTTAATAGAATGGAAAGGACACATCCACCATCTTGCAGTCCCATCCTCAAGGCATTGGAAGTGATGGTTACGGGTACAGATTTTTTAAGCTTTTCAGCCTTCTGTTATGGTGATTATCTCAGCTGTCCAAAAATGCACAAAAATGCAAGTTTGCGAACTCAGTCTGCTCTAGTTGCAAGTGACTGAACAAAGAACAGAGATGAAAGAACCAATCTCTAATTATAAATATAATTCATATGTGTTGCATTATCGGCACTAAATTGTCAGGAAAAAAAAAAAATGCAGGCAAACAGGGACAAGTCACAATAAATGTCTAAAGAAAATTTCATCAAAACTTTCAGAGGTTGTGAAATTCACAATAGATCCCTCATTCATTTAAGTTAATCTTAGAGGTCTATATTTATTTATTACATAAGCTATCAAAGAATGTTAAGTATAGGTATTCTCTCACTCAGAAAGTTAAGTTTAAAAGTTCCAGGACATGCTTTTATATCTCATCCTGCATGTCTCAGAGTAGGATGTGTACAACAATATCTTGAGAGCAGATACTTACTCGGTGTACAAGACTTCAAGCTCCCAGCTTTATCAGCTTTCTACACGGGCTCCATCCAGCACAAGCTAACAAAATGGGTCTCTTTCTACATCTGTGACTCCATATTTTTGAGGAAGGAACAGGAAGACTCACATATTTCTTTTGAAATTTAATGTATAGTGACTATGTTTAGACCCACAATACTGTTCTTTATAATAACGTTACATGTATATTTTATTCATTTTGAACTCCTTAAGTAATATTTGATTTCATTTCTTTTTCTGTTTATTAGTGCGAAGCGTTGTTGTTATACTAATATACATGTATTAGTCTGACTTATTTTTTTCTTCCCAGGGTTACAGTGCCTTTTAGATGACCAGCCTTCCGCGTATTTTAGGAATACCTGTTTTTCATTTTAAATCTCTCCATCTTCCCATCTTTTAAATAGATCTACATGAATAAATGTGTGCCACTGTATTTACACAGGTCTTGAATTAAAAATAAAAAAAAAGTCATGCCCTAGTATTCAGTTGTTTTGATTTACATGCGTTGATTTTACATTTCTAGACGTTCTAGTGTCAATCGCAGCACTGTTTTGGTTTGGTTTCTAAAAATTTTATTTCATTTAGACATCACTTGGTATTTGCTCAAATTTCGACACAGCATGTTGTGTTTGTTACTACTGTTATTGTTGCTATTATAATGCATGCATAACTACAATTATGTTTTCTCTGTTTTCTTTCCTTTTTAATGGCTTTCTGTTTTACAAAAATATATAGAGAGATACCTGTATGTAAAGCGGTCACTGTAATTTCCTTTCCTGTTCTCCTCTCATATACACAATAAGCCTACAGTTGAAAAGTTTTGTGCAAGATTAGTTACACACACACTCAGAATAAGGGTCTGAAATTGCGGACATGTAAATTGTTTCATGAATTGAGTTCACATGTTTAATTCTAGTTTTCACTTTTAAGAGAAGGTCAGAGGTCATGCGACCAACGATCAGACGCAAACAATCTCGCGTTTTTCATTCTGTTTTGTGAGACACTTTTGAGCCATGGTGTGAATAGCAACAAATGTGAGTATTGCTTTGATTGTATGCCTTTCTTAGTATTGTAAGTAATACTAAATGATCCTGTAACATCGTTAACTTTTGTAATGAAATTTAGACTCTCGGTTTAGATCTGGATTTTTCGTTCACGAGACAAAGCATGTCTCGACATATCAAAATTCGGAATGAATAAATATTCGGACAAAACAGATCTGGCCCTTATAGTTTGAGTTGAATCAAGTATCAGTCATTTCACCAGGTATATATTTTATTTCTTGTGGCAAATGCCATAGCTATGTGTGTGAAGCAACTGGGGAAGAATCCTCGTATACAGCACTATCTCAAACCAGGACTAGAATCTAGATCTAGTCTAGATCTAGATCTAGACAGAGCTTGGAACTTTTTTTTATGATGGTTCTCATGTGTGGCGTCTGTGGGTGAACAAATATAAGAATAAAACAAAACTTGTACCTTGACCATAATCTCTATAGCTTATCCACAAAAAGGGCACCAATGAAAAATCGAGGTCCTGTCCTATTCACACAACCAGAAACAATTTGGGTGGTATCGATATTCAGTTTTGTAACATGAACATGCTTACATTATATGCAGTGCTGCGAAGTCCGCGCCCTATTTTTATCTACTCTGTCTAAATCTCGCGAAATCCCGTTCCTGTATTCAAATGAGGTATTAATCATTCTCGCGAGATTTGCCTAGAATCGGGAAAACCGGAGGCGCGGACTTCGCAGCACTGACGATAACTTATGAAATCTGATCTTTCTCATGCAGGGCAGGAGTCTTTGAATAATGAAACTGCGAGGATACTGTTTCTAAGTAATCATGTGAGACCATCAGATGCAAGTATAGGAAAGATCATAATTTGTAAAAAGTGCTGAACGATGTCACTGTATTACAGGAAACTATAGGAATTGAAATACAGGCAGACCTTTTTTCTATTGTCTCTTTGGTAATCTTCGGATTGCAAATAGATCTAGGCCTAGTACATGTCAAGTCTCAAATATTATACAGGATACTTTGCCAGCTGTTATTACTCTGGTGTTGATGTAGGCCTGCACATAGGGAGCCATTAATTTTGTACAAGATCATTTAGTGTAGGAAGCCACACATTTTACTTTTAAAAATTGTGGTTCCATGCTACATTACACTGCATTGGCACTCGTCCACTTTTCATAGTCCATATACATATATATATATAATGGCACTCCTCCACTTTTCATAGTCCATGTACATGGTATATATAATAAACTCTCATTACTCAAAGAGTTTATATTCTTCATAATGGCATCCGGCAGTGATTTTCTTTTTTTTTTTTTATCATGAATACTTAATATTGTATGTGCAAGAAAGTTTTAAGCAGACAGTAGGCCTATGTATTTGCAGATATACTGATCTGAAGCAAATTTCACAGCAATTAAAAATGTTAATAGAATGAGATTTTGACTCTGGAGAAAGATCTTTACATTCACTAGCCATATATTGATTTCAGAAGTTATATTTCAGTTATCAAGATTCAAAAGATTTTGTTTTCGCATTGTAGTTTTACTTAACATATGGTATCTCCAGATATGTGCAAGTCATTGTGAAAGGATTCCCACTTGTAAAGGCTCAGGTTTCATGTTATAGCAATATAATTATATATCTAAACCCCAAATTTTTAAAACAAAATGATTGTTTAATTGGCAGATAACCACAAAAGTGAAGTGAACACTGTGAACCTCAGATTTGAAGTTATCTCAATTCTCTAGTGAAATTTTCTTTTTAGATTAGTGTGTTCTGCTCTGATAGATGATCAGGTTCTAGCAATAAGGATTGTGAAACAAGGTAGCCCAATATGAGTGAGAATGAATGTTGGAACATTATCCAGTCCTTATCAAGGCCAGGCAAATGTTTGCCCAATATTATAATGAATGTATCAGTTCTGTATTCACATGATGTGGCACTTCAGGCATTCCATTGACCATCGGAAAGGGAGAGAGAAAGAGCAAGTTTTACAAGTGTTATTGACTACATTTCAACTCTTGCCTTTATTTTCATGATCAAATGAAGCCAATACAGTGGAACCCTGATAATACCCCCACCCTTGGGACCGAACTCGAAAGATTGTGATATCAGGGTGCGCGTGTTATTTGAGATGAAGTATTTTTCTTAACCAAACCAATGTTGATTTTCGAAAACATGAAACAGAGGCCCAGGAACATATTTGAAATAAAACAGAACATACACTTATTATTCATATTCTTATAAAAAGGGTGAAAGAATTAAAGTATGCTTATTAAGAACTTATTTCCCAGTAGAATTTGCACTAGTCTGAAGTTTTGAAACTTGGTAAGTGAGTCATGGTGTGCAGCGAGACTGGATAGGTGATGGCGCACAATGCACGGTGATTCCACTGGTCAGTGGTGTGTTGCAGTATAGATCTAGTGTGTAGGTCTAGACGCTGTGCGCCACAGTCACGGTTGAAGTTGAAGACAGGGGGAATGAGAGATGGGTTCAAGCAAGGCCAAGGTTAACAGAATTTTAACATTATGACATTGACCACATTTGGGCTTGAAAGGGGGTGAAAAGTGCAGGCTAACATTAGGCTTAGTATTAGTAGGCCTACTGGAAGCAACAATGCACAGGTTAGCGAGAAAGTGGGCTTTTCAATGTTTTCATAGCATGTGGTTGGCACTGACAACTGAAAACAGTTACTGTCCAAAGAACTGAATATGCTATGCAGATTGATGGCACAAACCTGAGTGTGTTACTGAAAATAAATTAGTATGTTTAACCTGTTGAACCCAACAGCCTGGTACACCAGGCAGATTTTCCGCTGTCAAATTCCCCACAGCCCAGTAGACCAGGCTGACACACTTACTCCAATTTTATGCATCCACTATGGTAAAAAATAGATCTAATAGGTCACTTTGGAGCAAGGACATTTAGGACTACAGTGATTACAAATGTCTGTGGCCATGATCGTGTATGAGGCTTGAGTTTACAAGATATTGAACATACAACGAGAAATGTGCATTCTCAGCCCAGAAGGCCAGACTCAGGGGTTTTTCAGGCACTGTTGACCAGGGTTCAAAGGGTTAAAAGAGGATTGAAACCAGATTTTTGTGAGAAGACTGTGTAAAACGGAAGACCGTTTTAAGCCATGATCATGCGAGCGAGGTTCCACTGTATTAAATTGACCTTCAATGGGATAGGGCCAAAATTAGTTGGATACAGGAGTACCAATCATCTTGTAGGCTGCCAATTTGTGTCTTGATTCAGATCATGTTTATGGTGTTTTTTTTTCTCTTTAAATAGGCATGAGGAAGACTCACATTTTCATTTGCTCAGCTAAAGATCTTATGGGGTGTATTACCTAAATATTATGCTAAGCTTACTCAATCTTTTAAGCCTTTGCAGTGATAATGTGCTGATAGCACAAGATAGTCATCAGATTAATCAAGATAGGCTGTGAAAACAAGGCAAATTAAATTTCTTCATTGTTTTCCAAACTTCAGTGCCTTTTGTTTGAATGTGGCTGAAATTGGATAAAAAAGACATAGTGCTGATTCCAGCAGTCTTGTTACATCAGTTTTCTGCTGCATTTTCACTCAGTGTCATAAAAATAGTAGCATAGTGCTGGTCCTGGCAGCACTGTTACTTCTGTTTCCCATTTTTTTTTTTTTTTTCACTGCAGTGTTAGTTGTAGAGAATTTTATATGGTGGTGCAAGGGTATATCAGGTTTTGACTTGTTGCATTGCCGCTACCAGAAAAAGCTGCAATCACTTTCTATCATCTATTTAAGTTTGTTTATTTTTAATTAATGTGGGTTATCTTTGAGATAATGCTGACCTCATATTATGTATAAATAATCATACTGTTTCTGTGTAGCGAGTAATATACCAAGTTAACTTGTTGCTTAGTCTGCAGATCTCAGAAAGGGGGTCAACTTTGGCAAGCAACAGAAGTGTTTATCATACAGACAGTGAAGGTTCAGCCAGACAGCGTATCAACCTTATATTTATACCATTGTTTCTTTACAGTAAACATCATTTTTCATACACTTTTGCTGATCCAAAGATGATATAATATTTTTGCTGCTGTGTTTTCTCGGGGAAAAAAAAAAGAATTAAAACAGTGCCCCCAAAAAAGTAACAGTTTAACATGTATGAACATGTATTTTTTTTGTTTTGTCACTTTCACAGTCTGGTTTTATTATTCTTTTGTTTTTCATTTGCAGACTTATAGAAGACTGAAAACTTAATTAGAATAGCAAAAGTGGTGCAACCCTTCAAAATGTCTGGGTCAAGTAAACAATCTCAGAAGAATGAAGAGAATTTGAAAGAAAAAATGCAGAGACTGTTTGGCTTTGGGAAGGCACCTACACCTGCAGTACCAAAGGCTACATCGAGAGAGTTTGTTTTCACACCGGAGATTTTGAAGGTAGGCAATTTGAGAATGAACTTAATATAAATATGGTTTCATAACTATTGCTGAAAACATATTTGCTTCATGTAGTATAAATGTGATACAGTCACAGATAAATGTGTTTTTATTATGTGATTTGGCAGCTGGTGAGGGTATATTCAGAAATTGTCAATGAGCATGTTTACTCAAGTGATCATTAAATAAATGTATCTGGTAAGCAATAACATTTTCTGGCACTGTAAGCAACTTTATTAGACCTTACAATCCCTTTTGTGTAATTCTTATTTCTGGATGAACAATAATAAGTTGTTATAAGCCTTTTTATTTAACAGTGGAGAAAACAAACTGCTTGATCTAATTTGATGAGAAACTGTGGAAAATAGTAATGAGACAGGAATGAAAATTTATCATCCATCCTTATATTTGAGGTAATACGAAGTGTTGTCATTGATTATTAGAAGTTTTAAATTATTTTCAAATAATTGGCGAAGCAAAAAATGAAATGAAATCGGAAAGATTTATACAATTCACTGTTACAAGTGTCGTACATTTTTTCTCTAAGGAAATTGGTCCTGAAAGCCCAGCCAATAATAGGATTCGTAGGATTCGAGAATTATGTGAAGTTGTGCGACAGAAACACTTGGAAAATGTAAGTTATAGTGTTGGAAAGGTTGTATCCTGATTATGTTGGCAAAGTTATATATTTGTATTAGATTTCAAATCTCTTTGGTCTTTTTTTTTTTTTTTTAAAAATTCCATATACTTCCAAGGACGTTTTGTAGCACATGTATTAAACTGAATTTTCAGACAAGAAAACACAATGATTTCTGAATTGTGATTTACTTTTTAACAGTGAAATTACTTTTACATTACCAAGGCAATCAGTTGAAAGAAAAGGTGGTTATTAAAAAACATCATCAGAAAATAGGTGAGCAGGAACACATAGTATTGAGCATTTTAGTCAGTTATAATAAAGTTGTTTTGTGTGTGTGTGTGTTTTGTTATTTTTTTTTACTTGAAAATTGATGACGATATGATGTTACAGAATGCAGTAGAAGCACTGTGGGGTCAGATCAGTGACTTGATTCAACCATACGTCATGCCAGAGAACAGGCAGTTGGCACTCCACTTTTTGCAGTGCCTCTTGGAAGGACAGGTGAGTAAATGGTGCTTCATCATGTTATCATATCTTATACTCGATGCCTGTTTATCAAGAAGCTCTCAATGAGTCGGTGTGTTTATTTTGTCAGCACACTTGTGAGTTTATTGTAAAAGTGATGTCAATAGAACTCCTTAATTTCTTATTTGACCTCTGTTAATTATTGCCACAATTATTATATCAGGTATTCATGATTATCTAAATGATGGAAATAAAGAGAGGGCTATATATAACAGTTTTATAAGACTGACTCCAAATAATAGTGTTGAAATGTGATCTGCCTTTGCAGTTGCCTTACATGGACATTGTCCGGGCACATTTCTTCCGAGTGATACAAGGGTTGACAGATCGTGATGACATCAGGCACAGGTGAGTTGTGACTTGGATAGTTATTTTTTTCTTTGTCCCATTATATCATCACATGTTCACTTGGTAAATGGAGCTGGATAGTAAATTCATTTGTTTCATTTCAGACTGGAACTTTTCAAGACACTCAGCGAATCTGGCAAAAACCTGCTGTATTTTGAAGATGAGACAGGTACGTCCTGCAGATATTGTGATGACTCCAAAAGAATCTATCATCTTACCTGAGCATTTTCTGACTCCTGAAATTTTATCTTGTTTTTAAGTAATTAGTAGAAAGCAGGGCTATTATGATTTTTTAAAAAAATTTTCTTGGACGAGGGACTTTATATTCTGACATTTCAAATGACATGACAGGGAATAAAGATGTGTAGAACAGATAGACTGAAATTTGTTTGTTCTTTAACTCTTATTATGACTTTTGTTTGTTCTTTAACTCAAAAGTGACGACTCAGTTGTTGCTAGATCAGGTGTGGCAGCTGAAGTGACGCCTCAGTGGTCACCTAAGTTGAAGTCAAACCTGAAAAACTCTATACTACATAGCTGTAAATGGAACCACTTCACAACTAAAAAGTCCCATGATGAGGAAAAGTAACAAAACTAGCAAAGCTGCTTGAAAAAGTGGTTGATTTATTTGAGGGGGAGGGGGGGTTGTCTGCTATACTCTTATATACCCCAGTGTAATACCTTTTATGAAGGGAATTATTCCAGCAAAACCAGAAATCAGGTAACAAGAGTTACATATCACTTACATTTCTAAATGAATGTTTTCATGAGGACAGAAATGTAAATGTTATATTGTCAAAATTGAACATATAAAAGTACCTAAATATATTTTTGTCAACTTCGTATCATTCTCAAGACACATCTTTACTTGAATTTGTCTTTCAGGTCAGTTCCTATTACACTGGATGCCTGATGTGATGTCAGCTGGTTACATCTCAACATTTCTTCATATTATTCTCAATGTTATCAAGTACAATGCAGCTTACCTGGATGAAGAAATTTTGTCTGGCCTAGTTCAGTAAGTTCATTATGTAGTGTCCAATGTCTTGTCTTACATTACATTATGCTTTTCAGCTACTGAGGGCCCCTATCTTAATGGGATGGAACTTGTGTTTTTATATAGCCATTTTAATTTTTTTGTGAGATGTCCTGATATTGAATTTTTTTTTTCTCTATGACAACTTCCCATAACATGTTACAAAGTTATAATGCTAAAGATCTGAGTTGAAGCAAATGATATTTTTATACCTTTTTCTAGAATCCCTCATTTTTGTTTATATTTCAGACAAACCTGCATGATTCCCAACAGAACACGCTCTGATGATGAGATTACTGTAAGTAAAATTTAAAAGGGGAATAAAGACATGCATGATTTGTGTTAAATCCAGAGGAACGAATTGCAGAATGATGAGGGTGAATGAGCTACTTCATAATCATGAGCATTGGAAAAGAATAAAGAAACTGCATCAGCTATGTTTGTGAATTTCATGTCCATAGAGTCTGAAACAATGTTTTCTTACATTCGTAAATAGTCTGGAAGAAGTTGAAGTATGTTTTAAATTTTTGGAAATGGAAGTTTTTGTGATGTTCAAAATGGCTCATAAGTGACATCTTTATTGTTTTAAATATTGTTCAATTAAACATTTTTCCAGAATTGATATGTTCTATTTAATGAAATTGTTATCAGTAACAATAAGGCTGACATACCTCTGTCTTGTTTTGCTAACAACAGAAATGTCTACAAGTGCTCGATGCTGTTATCTGCTACAGTTACCTTCCATCTGACTCCCTCTACCATTTTGTTGCTGCCCTGTGCCACACGGTGGACAAGGCACCATACAGTGAGAAATCCTGGGAGGTAAGCATAGATATTTTATAAAATTTATACCAAATCTAACTACCTGAGTGAAGTCAATGTCTGGTATTTATCAGTTTTAGTTAATTTTTCTTTATATGATTTGCATGGAACATATGCCTCTGGAAAAGTTGGGAGATCCATGCCTTCTCATGTTCTGGCGTAAAATGGAAAAATATCAGTGCCATTTCTTTTTTTTACAATACCTTCATTATCAAACCATCATTTTCTAAGGTTGATCCTAGAAACATATATGTGGAGAAAAGAAACAATACAGATGTGTGAAAGGGAATTAAGATTTAAATCCTCTTCTGAAAAAAAAAAAAAAGAAGCAATGTAAGGTTTTACTCTTAATTTTTCATGTCTTGTTTTTCAGTTGATGAGGAAACTGTTGGGAACATATTTAGGACACAGTGCCATCTTTACCATGTGTTGTATGCTACAGGACAAGTAAGTCACCAGTTCGATCTCAGCTTTGGTTGTCAATTAGGCAAAGAATAATTTTTCTCATGGATAGAACTTTGTTAACTGTTATCATGTGACATTTTTGTAATCATCACAATTTGTAAGATTTTCTTGGTTTAACAGATTTTTGTTTTATTCAGTATTGCAACTTGTTAAAATTTCCTTGAATTATCCTATAATAATTACTTTTATCAGTATTTTGAAAGGCATATGTCTTTTGGCCCTCTTTGCGTTTGTAATTGCAGACTTTCATTATTGAAGAAGGGAGGGATGATGGGCGTGACATGCTTTTGTAATACTGACAAATTATAATAATATATTTAATATGTCACCATCTAGTCATTCCGATGCTAAACAAAAATTAAAGGTATATTTATATCCTTTACCAGGAGACCTATTTATTAAATCTCTGTGCATTCACTTTATAATCAATGGGCATTTATTATATAACAACCAATCAAAAGTTTACAGAAATCGGTGATGCACTTATCAAGATGCAACAGGTTCTCTTGAGACCGGCTTGTTGTCATGTCTTTTATGATATTTAACACTTTCCCTGTCAAGACAGTAGGGCACACTCAAAGACTGTTCAAGGTGTCTGTAAACCTCACATAGAACAATAGAGTTAAGGAAGATTATTATAGTTTACCACAAAAGATAGAATATGGAGTCCTTGAAACAGATATTGTCTTCTCTTGATGCACTGTTACAAATTTCAGAAATGTTTAGTATTGTGCTCGGCATACAAAGTGTTAAGACTATAATACCTGTAAGTGTGAATGTATTCTCTTCTGCTATGTAAAGAATTTCTTTTGAGAAGTGATAAAGTTTATCCTCTTTTTCTCTTTCAATGAATTTTGTAACAGAAGACAACCTGTGGATATCTTGCTTCTAAGAGGTGCTATATTTTTCACTGGAATGGCCTTATGGGGATCACGAAGAGTGACAACCTTGAAACATACTCATGCATCTGTTCTACCTTCTTTTCTTCAGGTGAAAAATGCATCCAATACAAGCTTTCATTTTTTATTTTTTAATCAAATTTTGTAAATTTTTTATTTCCATTTTTTAACATGGAATTGTTCTATATTTAGCAGCGCTCATGCATTTATATCCCTCATATTAACCAATTTTTAAGCAGTTTTCTTGTTCATGTCTTCATGTAATCAATCATATATTATTCCCGTAGTTATTTAATTAACTCTTAGGTTACAAATTGATGTTACTATAAATTAGAAACATTCTAATACACTGAGATGAAATGTACTTATAGTTGTCGTTGTTGTTTGTTTTTGTGGTATTTTTTACTGTTTTGGGAGTTAGTTCTTACACTTAAGCCCACTGATTGGGAAAACTAGTGAGACTGGGATGAATTCCAGAAATGATTAGCGTACACTCAGTGGTCATTCTTTACACGTTTTCTTTTGAGTGCACCAAGCCTTACAACTTCCAAATTTTTAAACGGAATCTTGGAGACATCAGCAAAACACCCCATTAAAAGAATTGATTCCAGTTTGTACTCTTAACTTACTATTTGTCTAATGCTTCACCAGGCCTTGTCACATGAGAACCACATAGTTGCATATGAAGTGGTGCTGAACTTGCAACGTTTGGTGAGCAAATATGGCAAAGACTTACAGCATGTGACCTGGGAGATTGTCCTGGACATTCTAGAGACATTATTGACCCAAATAGATGTAAGTATTACAGGACCAGAGAATGAAAACAAAACTTTAAATTTTTAAAATTACACTCCTTGTAGAGATGTCAGCAATTCTAAAGTATGGTACTGGTGTTGGGTTTGAAATTTAATGTATTTAATGATCACAATTATGATGTTTATTTGGGAGTTTGTATTTAGTATGAAGTTATTTACAAATTCTTATGTTAAATATTTTATGGCAGTGGAATTTTGTTGTGCAAAGTATGATATCTTGCAATCTTTATGGGAAATAATTAAGCTTTAGAATTAAGCTGACTTTGCATAGGGAAACAAGTAACTGCAAATAAGAATACAGTGGAACTTGGATATTACAAAATCGGATGTTGCGAAATCTCGGTTATAAAGAAAAGAATCTGCAATCCTGTTATATTTCTTTCTTCTTTCTTCTAACGAAATCTCGGAATTTGCGAAATGTCGGATATTAAGAAACTCTGATACTAAGAAATAAAAATTCTGGTCTCTTTAATTTCTTATTATCCGAGTTCCACAACAATATTTAAGACATTACAAATGTGCTAAATGGATAGAGCATAGTATTAATATAATCTTTAAATGTTCGAATTTTCAGATGCAAAAGTTATTTTATTCTTTTCTTTTTTTTTTTTTTTTTCTAGAAATGCCAGTTTGAAAAGAAAGTTGCAGTTGAGACCCATCAAGTTATCACAACGATGGAAACTCTGAACAGCACAAGACAGTTTTTTGGACCCACAGCCCGACTGTTTAAGATTGTGGAAATGTGCGCCAGTAAAAGGCCGGTAGGTCGATGTGTTTGGTAATTCTGACCTGGCAGAAATCATTTTTTTATTTTTTATTTTTAATCTCTATGAGTTCTTTTCTTTTTTAATTCATGACTGAAAAATTAAATTGGAGACTTGTTTTGACATTGCTGAAATGTTTGAGTTCAGAAGGAAATAGCTTCCATTTGATTTATTCACTCTGAAGGTAATATATAACAGGCTTATTTACTTTTTAGTTTTGCCCAAAACTTACAGAGGAAATGTTATTTCTGTAGAGAGCAGTATGTTCTTTTCCCTGAACTGGTTCAAGTGGTCAAGGAAGAAAGTAATGAAATGTACATTTTGTCTGTCACAATCTGTGCAAGAAATTGACATGATGATCTGTTTGGCTCCAAGGATCAGGGTCATCTATGCAATGAACAATTTGTTTCAGTAGCAATGAAAAATATAACTGCTTTATAAAATGAATTACAGACGAAACTACAAAACTTCCGTTCAATCTCAAAAATAGAATCTTTTGGTGGTAAGAGTTGATATATGTAATAAGGGATAAATGCCTCATAATGCACATATTTATGGAAAAGAAGAAGTAAATAAATTCTTTGCTCAGTTTTTATAACTTTGAATTTATTGATTATCTAATTGACAAAAACAAATATGATTGCTTTTTGCGACTGTATTTGATTGGTATCTCTGTCTGTCTCTTCACCCAGACCAGCTCTGTCTGTGCACTCATCGACTATCATACACAGTTCATCCATCCTGGTCAGGAAAACTGGATAGGAGCTCTGTATAATCTACTGGAAAAATACCTCAAGTGTGTATTTGCCAATTCTGTAAAAAAATTTTTTTTTTTTTTTTAAATTTATTCCTTATGTTGTAAATACAAATCGCTGCAGTGTGTGATGAACAGATTGAGGATCATTAAGGATAATTTCGATGATAGCATATTAGTGTGTCTCTGTTTACATTTGCATAAAAAAATATTGTTTTTCTTTTCTTTTCTCTTTCTTTTTTTCTTTGTCATTTTGACTGCATATAAATGTGTGTCTGTTTACATTTGCACCAGAAGATATTGTTTAAATCAGTTGTTGGACAGATTGTGTATTGGTGATCATAGTCAGTTCATTGACCTTGATGCTCAATTATAGGGTAAAAAAAATAAATGAACAGTCTTATAGTCCCCTTTTTTTCTTTTTATTTTAACCTGTTTTTTCTTTCCATATTTTGATTTATTAGATGGATTTGGTACAGTGTACCTCGGAAAGAACGATGTTGTTGGTTATAAAGAAAGGGGGGAAAAAGTGATTCAACTGATTCAACCAGCCATGGTCGTGCTCGTTAGAGCCGAGGCTGACTATTTGGGTGATCATTTGATCCAATTTATTTGTTCAATAATGTACTGATAATTTTTTGCTATTGTATTGACAGAAGTTGAGAGACATAATTAAACTGTGTTATATTGACAGTTTTTGTTACTTGTTTGTTTTCTCACATTTCAGAATGAGGCTGTAAATATATATTTTTAAAAAATTTGTTTTAAACAGTGTTGATTTATTTGTTTTTTTATTTTTTGAAAATGAGAATTATTTATATTGACTTGACAGAGGTCAGTCAAGGACTGAAGTGAGGAAAAAAGCCTTAGATGTTCTTTCCCTTGTTCTCAGTATTAATACCCATGTTTATGAGGTAGGTCCTATTCATCAGATATCTAGTGCTGAAAAAGAAGAAAACAAACAAATTTGAAGTAACTTCTGTTGACATTGTTTTAGAATTTTAACCGAAGGTCAGTTATTTTATTACACTTGACAGATTTGATTCATTAAATGAAGAGGGTTCTTTCAGTGTCTCCAGACTCAAAACTATTGGTATTTATAAATTTGTTTCGATGCAGTGAAATGTTATTATGCACATATATTTGCAAGTGATTTGTTTCTAGTTTCTAGTTTTTAAATTCTGCAGATTTGTGTAGGATTGATATGAAAACTTAAATTATTGCCTAACATGTTGTTAGTGTTGATATGTTAATATGAACAAACAGATTTGAACTTAAGTGAATTCTATGTTCATATTATTGAAATTAAAGGTAGTGGAAAATATTGACTAACATTAAGATTATAGCTTGTCATAGAGAATATGGAACGAGTAGGAAACTGTCTTGACACAAAGAATAATGAAAAACTTTTGCATTAACTTAGCAGTGACATTGATGCCTATCATTGAGAGTATGGAATGATGTAAATACTGTAGTATTTGTGGAGAATAATCTTGGAGAAATGCAAATAATGATGGTAGGACTGAGACAAAACTTGTATAATGAGGAAATAATCCAATTTATTTCTGTGATAACTTTGACTTTCAGAAAGAGTTGATAGAATGTGTTGTGATTCCTCACTTCACCCACTTTGATGCTGACCCAGACCCGGAAGTTCGATGCAAAGCTGTGGAGCTTCTGCTCAGTCTGTGTGAAAGCTGCCATTCAAATGAATTCTTTGAGCTGACTATGATCATTGAGAAGGTGGGCCACAGTTCAGCTGCTTTGTAGCACTAGTATCCTTTGTCAGATAGAAAGGCAGCTGTATGTTTATTCATTATATAAGAAAAGACGTTATGGGCAGTTTATTGTGTAGTCTCACACTCATGTGATCATGATGAAATGTGAACTATATTGATTATGAAAAGAGAGATTGATTTAAGACTGATTGTAAAGTATTTTAGTAAATGCCAAGAACTAACATACTTTAAATTTGTGAATATGATAGGTATTGTATACTTCCTTTCTGTTGATGTGATACATGCAGCTAAAAAGTCAGTATCGTATTGATTTTACATAGCACACTGAATGTTGACAAATGATTTTAATTATCATATGTAAAACTTCATTTGTCAACGAAGCGACAATTACTGGGTGTGATTTCAGCAATTTTTGAAGACTTAAGTTTTTCTTTTTGAATGATCAGCAAATCGATGGCAGTTTTTTTGGGGCCTTTGAGCTTTGAGGAATGTGACAGATATTGATCTGGTGAAAGTGATTAAGGGAATTGAGCGTAAGTTGCCTAGGGGCAGTGAGATGTGAATCAGCTAGAGGAGGTGCAGATACTTCTAATTGATTTGTATCAAGGAGTTTCATGGAATGATTGTTTCATTATAAAATGGAATAATAGCCTGTGTTTGTTGCCATCCATAGATCATCAGAAAACCATTGATTGGAACAGTGCCAGAGGGAGAGAAAAGGAACGAGTCTGGTGTGATGCCTGATGAGGGAAACTTAATTGACATTCGCATGGCTATTGAGAAAATAATTGATGTCTTCAAGGTGAGAATATATGCTTGAGACCTGACACTATGAAATTAAATACATTGATTCATTTCCATTTCTGTTGATGAAAAAATATTTGTGTTCTTCCTAGGAGAGAAGGTGACATGTTGCAGGCAAATGTGGAGAAATAATGGCCCATCAGTTTTGTTTATTCCCTATTAATCTCAATTTAGGGCATATCATTGAATCAATTTTTTTTATTTTTCCGCAAAATATTTCAGCAAATTTAACTTTTAAAATACAATTTTAAATGGACATTGAAGGTTTTTGTGAAAAAAAAAAAAAAAATTTGTGTTGAAATTTCACTCAATAAAAAAAATTGCAATTTCTCCAGTCACCTCAGTTTGACAAGTGCCTGATTTGATCCTGTCTTATTTCGTTTCACAATGATTGCATATTCATGGCTGTAAATGGTGATGGAGAATGCTCAGTCTGTTCAGAACGAATATGGCATGACCAGGTGAAATTAATTTGTTATCCAGTGTTTAATGTGTAAAAGTACTGATGTCATGAGACATAGTAATGGATGCACTTTACTTTAGTAAAAAAAAATATTTAATTGCAACCATCTGGTGGTAAAAAGCTGGCTTAGCAGATGTGTTTATTACTTCTTACCCAGCAGAAAGATTTTTGTCTCTCTGAAATTCACACTTTTGTCCATTGTTTTCTTCTTCATATTGAGAGGGGGGGAGGGAGGGGGAGACTTTTGACAGAACTGATATGTGCCAACATATCCATGTTTAAAGTTAACTTTTATAAATCCCATGGTCAGTAAAATTCAGTTTTGCCAAGATAGTAACTCAGTTTTGCTCAGTTGCATTGTAAACACCTATTTATAATTTTTAGTCTTACATGAATTAGTTATTCTAAATGTTATCATATACCTGGATATGGTAAATCTGTTTCATGCATTTAAAAAAAAATAAATAAATAAAAGATCTTTACCACTTGTGTCACATAAAGTTATTGTACAAAGAATATTGATAAATGCCTTTGTTTAATCTTATGATTGTCTCATTGCTCTTTGTCTCTGGACAGATCAAACTCTTCACAGCTCCTGCATCCCATTGCCAGAGGCTCTATGAGTTAATGGTGGTTCATCTGGAACTACATTACTCTCATCTTTATCTAGGTCACACTGCTTGTGCCATCCGCAAAACTGTAAGACTTTATGCTACTTTTATCCTTAGGATTGTTAAGAGAAAATGCTTTGAAGCATTAGGATTCCTGTGAAAGCATTTATGGACAACAAAGAAATGACAATTTAAATCTAAAGACTGTCTAAGATGAATCAGTTCTTACTTCTGTATGATATGCTGCCTAAAAAGCAATTCAGATGCAAAGTAAAAATTACCGAGTCTTTGACGAGATCAGCTTCTCAACACCTTTCGAGTTAATATTGTATGTGACATCACACAGATTGTCACTTGTGAGGCTATTGTTTCTTGTTTCATTTCAGATTTTGCTGTACACATAAATATTTATATTCATGTAACAGGACTTGGTTCTACAAATACATACTTTTAAATCCTAAAATGTGGAAATGTGGATTGATCACTGTTTAGTAATAAATTCACGTGAAAAATGTATGAATGAAGCAAAATATTTTATAGGTTTTTTTTTTTTTTTTTTACAAGAATGTGATTTGCCAATGATAACTGTCATTTTCAGATCTTTATCTTGCTTCTGCTGTTGCGAGCTGACAATCGGACAAGGGTTGGGCTGGCAGATAGAAAACCAGGAGAACGTCACGTCTTCAGTCCTTATGCACTCTGCAGACCTAGGTATGTCGTATATAGAACAAAGCAGAATGGCTGATCACTGACAAAATTACTTCATAATTTTGAATTAGTTCATGGGTTATCTTCACTATTCATCAGCACATTTTGCAGATATCTTTGATATTATTCTTTCAAGTGACATGCATTACATATCAATGTATCAGTTATCTTACCCTTTTCTCATATATCAGTGGAATTTAATTCTCCTCCAGCAAGCATGAAATTATTTGGTTACGTTGTTACTTTTTTTACACCTTTCAGGCCTTCGGAGGCTATCTTGGCCATAAAAATATGAATATATTTTTTCTGGGGATAGTTGATAGTATTGTCCCCTTTAACTAAACCGTGTTTTTTTTTGTTTTTTTTATTAGATGAGGTTGTTTTGGAACAGATTTGTAATGTGATCTCCTCAGTATGCTATAAAATTAAATTCAAAACTCAAACTTATTGTCCCCAGAGATGATCAATAGACTTGTTTCTTTATAGATCTATGCCATCCTGATTATTGTTATATTTATGTTGTGCATTGTGAAGATAACTGTTGTTTATACCTCTTGATTATATACCAACCTTTTGTGTTATATGATGATAATGATTATTGTTGTTTCATGTAATCTAGTGATGATCTTGACTCACTGGCCTTGAAGAGTCCATCTATCCCAGGTCTTAGCCCTGCCCAGATCTATGCTGTCATTGACTATGAACTCACCTTCAAGTTAATCCTGTATTGCCTTGAAAAGGTGAGTGACAGTACCTTTGCTCAACAAATCCCATCTCACCTAACATGCATGTCAGTTTAGCCGAGGGAGTTGAAACAGTGATGTTCGAATCTTCGCCTTTTTTTTTTTTTTTCCCTAATCTTTCATAGCACAGAAAATATTTGTGCTTCAAGATTCACTATATGTCTTGCACCTAGAGCAAATGAGTCGGAATTCATGCTGGGTTTTTAACTATTTTCCGACTGAGATAGCAAAATGTTTCATTTTTGTCTACAAAACAAAAGAAAGAGAAAGAAAAATTTGGTATCTGAGTCAGAAAACAGTTAAAAATGGCCGTAACTAACGACCGCCGCGGGCAACTTCTGACTCATTTGTCCTGCGCACAAGACATATACATATCTTTTGTTATTTGATATTATATCTGTGATAATGTGTTCTAAGTAGTTCAGCTAAGAGGAATATGTAAAATTTCGGTTATTGATAAAGCATTATTGATGAAATGGAGACGAGGATTTGATTTTCCAATTTTGTGGAAATGTGTCTTTACAGGAGAGAGACTGGACTGTGCTGCAGACAGTTTTGGAGAATTTGCCCTTGGTTTTGGAGAACAAGACATTGGTTCTGTCTGCTAACAGTGACAATGATCTTGTGGACATGCTGTGTGCCAGGCTGTGTGCTATGGTGGGTAAACGTGAACCAGTCATTTTGTTGGGATTTCATCAAATATCTCTCAAGGCAGAAAAAGAAAAAAATTCATCCATAGATCACTCGGTCCATTTCCCATAATTCACTACTCTAAGATATTATGTGCATGACCCATAACCCCATCTTATACTTTTCCATGGTCCACAACCAGTTTTGGAAAAGTGGTGAACTGCTTTGCTTCCCCAAGGCCCCTTCAATGCAAAAAAATCTGATCATTTGTCATGGTTTTCTTTTTTTAAGCAGCAAAAAAGTCCAGAAACAGCAGCCAGTGTCGATTCGGGGTGGTGATAGATAAGATTTCATTGTAAATTTCCCCGGTAGGGACCCGGGTTAGATAAATAGGTTCTCTGCTCTTACCTGCAGGTGCTGAAAGCCTGTCATCAGTGAGATGTCTTCCATGGAATGCCATTTGCAACATTCCAGGGGTGACAGCTCCTTTCTCTCCTTACTCCTCTTTTCTGTCCTGCTCTTGCTCCTCTCTTCTTCTGTATACTCAATTAGCTTTTTTCACGTATAAATGTAGGTAACCGTGTTTGGCACAATATAGCCATGATCCTGCTGATATGCCATTAAACCTCAACACAAACAAACAATCAATGTAAACTGAGCCATTTTGAGAAACCGGAGGTTAAATTTGGCAAAACAACTTTAATGATCCACTGGTTCAGGAGAGCTAATTGTATTGTAGCAATGAGCTAGGGGCTCTGTAATTAATAAGTATGAACTTAGATTTGCTTTTGTATACTTGTTTAAGTTTTAAAGTGGAGTTTGTGCTGTCTACATTTATCGTTGGCATAGTTATTTTAGGACCTAAATAAATCAGTTTCAGATTCATAGGGTTCATCAACTGAACTGTCCCATTTTGTTTTCAGTTTTCTTATATGTGTTTGTGTCTGTGCACGCATATGTTTTTAAAACATTACTTGACAGGGAGATTTTGTTATTCCTCTGTGAAACTCTCTCCATAGCTCTAGCACTTCGTGGCTTCCAGTGCTTTTTTAGAAAAATTGTTTGGATACGTCCATCAGAATAATTTATGAAGGAAGACACAATTGTTTTCAGAAAAATAAATTCTTCTGAATTCTTGACTAACAAGGATAAACGAAGGTGTACTCATTACTTACGTATTAATAAATTTGTTTTGAAAAAATTTAAAATGAAAACAAAATGTCAATTTCCATCTTTTGTATTGCTTTTTTTTTTTTTTATTGTTTTGCTATGAGTTGATATTCTGCTCCCTTTTTTTTTTTTTTTTGCTACAAGGTGAGAGACCGCACTGTGGAACAGTCAAAAAAACTGATCAACAGACCGGCCAACTTCTCTCGCTCAGATTTTCACACATATGTTTTCCCAGTGCTGGCTTCTATGGTGACATATCATGCTTACCTTGAAAAGAGTCGGCTGGTGAGTGGAAGTGCATCATGATTCAGAATCTGAGACCATGATAAATTTAGTTTAACTTTTTTGCTATTCAAGGATTGTTTTGAAATGATGAAAGCTGGTTTCTAAATTACAGAATCAAATTTATAGGGGAGATTACCAAATTGTTCAGATTTATAACTAGAGTGTTATATTACAAATTTGTTTACATTAGTATGTGCCTTTCAGGGATAATGGCATTGAATTTCAGCACATTATGTACACTGATATTGTACTGTGTATACTGATTCTAGTTATCATTAAATTGAACTCAAACTGAATTTGTGAAACTGTTGATTATAAACTACAGTGCTTGGACATAGAATTTTCTCATTAAACTTTATTATTTAGATAAATTCATGTTCATAGACTATTAATGTTTCACAACTTTGGAATTTCTTTTTGAAAAAAAAAAAAAAAATTTTCCTATGTAAAACTATTGTAGACATTTAGTTTGATTCTTGGTGAAAGTCGATATCCATCATTCTGTTTAATAGTTATGAGCATGCATGGAGAAGCAAATAGATTTTAACATAATTGACATAGTCTGGAATAATTTTTTGTTCCCTTTATAAAAAAACTGAAATATTCTGCAAGAAGTGGGCTTTTGATATGTTTTGTAAGAACTAATGAAGAGAGTTGTAGAAATTCTTTTTACTATCGGCAATAGTTTATGTAATTTTATCAGCTTTTCTATAGTCTGATTTATGTGATGCTATTTATGATATTTATGTCTTATGTGTACATGACCTTAAAAGCATGTTACATGATGCTTAAAAGTCTTATGTGTACATGAACATAAAAGTATGTTACATGATGCTTAAAAGTCTTATGTGTACATGAACATAAAAGCATGTTGCATGATGCTTAAAAGTCTTAGGTGTAAATGAACATAAAAGCATGTTACATGATGTTTCCTATGTGTACCTGAATATAGAAGCATGTTACATGTTTCCTATGTGTATATGACCATAAAAGCATGTTACATGATGCTTCCTATGTGTACCTGAACATAAAAGCATGTTACAAGAATGTGAATGTTTCGTCAGCTGTGAAAGATATTTCTTTTTGATGACAACTGAAGTTGTCTTATCTTGTCTTGTCCTGTCTTAACTGTGTTTTTTTGTCTCACTCAGAGGGAGCTGGTCAGCTGTATGGAGTTTGGTCTTGTGTCCAAATGTGCCAAGATCTGTGTGACAACTCTGAGAATTTGTTCTCTGGAGATGAAAGAACTGATGATGAGAATGTTGCCCTCGGTGCTGCTGTCGCTCTCCAAGATTTCAGCCACTATTTCCATGGCAATCCCAGTACTGGCTTTTTTATCCAGTAAGTTTTTATAAACCTGTTTATGAACTGAATAGAGGCTTGTAGTGATATTCAACTTCCCTATAAGCTAGATATAAGATAAGTTTTAGGAGAGCATGTGAGTAAAAAATATTTCATTTGTCTTCTTGAAAAGGATAGCTTTTCAAGTGTCCGACTGAGACCTTTCAAACATAGAGTTCACAGTTGTTGTTTAGTTATGATCTTTCAGTTCCCATAGGATGTATCTGGGCTTTGTCTTGTTACTCGGTCGGGTGGCCAGTGCTATTTCAACCATGTGGCAAAGGATAATCATTGTAATTCTGCCCCACATGTTTGAGAAGCAATGTAGAAATTCTGGCCTAAGAGTGTGAAGAAGACTTTACAGCTTTTGTTGAGTTCATGGTGCCTTGAAGAACACAACTGCACTGCAGACAAATGAAATGAGTCTGATATCCAGATGTTCATATGGAGAATTAAATTATCAGCAGTGGAGAGGGAAATGAATGTAGTTAACTTTGGTGTAAAAGTTATTTAGTGACAGCTTCTTTGTCCTGACATACTTGCATTCAAAGTTACACCACACAGCCTCATGATCTGTAAGATCCAGTTTTCGTAATGAAGCCCAATATGACATAGACTCATTTTATGTGACACATATTTTAGTTATATAAAGCATCTGTGTTGATGATAGATAAGCCGGCTGTGTTGTAATGTATTAATTGAATTACTCTCATCTGAGCTTGTTTTTGGTAGAAAAAAGAGAGGCGATTGTCAAGATTTGCGGGTTAAATTCCGACTGGTCGAGGTCTCATACACGTTAGTGTTAGGGAGGACTATCACCAGCTCGTTGGACCTATATGTTAGCGTTAGGGTGGACTTGCACTGGTCGAGGGTCCCAGCAGGTTAAGCCAGCGGGGTTGTTCTATTATTTGGTATATATTACGGATCCTGGGGTAACAAAGGAAAAAGCGCCAGATTTCACTCCTAAAAATGTGGGAAATCCCCGTCTAATTTTAGCAGGGGGGTACGATCACTCCAAAGTGTTTGCTACCACTGACACAGGAGACCACATAAAAAATGCACGGGACTGGTGACAATTGTTCTCAGACCTCGTGGTGAAGGTTGACAAACATCATTAAAGGTTCTATTTTTCGCAGGGGGTACAAACACTCCGCCAGGGATTTCCAGGTCTGTGTTTACTGTACTCAAATATGAATGATTCTTTTTCTTCAGTTCGTCGGAGTGGAAGGTTTCATCACCGCCTGTGTGGATCTGTACCCCAAAATTCTTCGTCGTGGCTGGAGGAAGGAGATCTTCACTGGCGTGGTCTGCATCATCTGCTTCTTCGTCGGCCTCTCCATGGTCACAGAGGTTCGAGTAGTTGCTACTATTGCGTATACACAAAAAAATATGAATGAAATAATGCATTTTTAGAAGAATTTCACAGCTTCTGGCGTTATCATCACCATCGCTTCATTTCACTTCGCTTTCGCCTAGAATCCCCCCCTCCCCCCCACCCGGGACATAGACCAGTGACAAGAATTCTCCAGGCATCCCAGCCGGACATTCCAGCTGCCTCCAGGTGCAACCCATCCTTTGGGTATCTGCTTCCAAGTCTCGGCACCAGGTGTTTTTTGGTCGGCCTCTTTTCCTTTTCCCTTGGGGGTTCCAGGTTAGGGCATGTCTTGTGGTGCTGGATGCAGGTTTCCGGAGCGTATGTCCGATCCATCTCTCATCACCATCACCAATCTAGTATCGATCCTCAGGATAACCCTCAGCGAACAAGATCCAAGCTTTCATGTCCTGTGGTTTCTTTATTATCCCCTATCAAGCCAGTCCTGTCATCTTTACCTCAGCCATGACCTCAGGTCTCCAACTATTCCTTGACCTGTCCCTGGACCTTGCTACTGCGTCACACAAATTGTGACTTTGAATGTTACAACAATCAGTGGTTTCAATCTTAATTGACTTACTAATGTTTGTATCTCAAGTAGTATGTAGTACCTGTGCTTGTTTGTCCTTTGGTTACTATCTCAGGCTCAATCACACCATTGTTGTTGTTGTTGTTGTTGTTGTTGTTGGTATTGTTATTGTCTTCCTTTTGGCTCAGCATTGGATAGGACTAAATTTATTAATGATTCCACGGTTAAGTCCATATTGCTGATTTAAATACATGTACATAACATAATACTGAAAATAGTAAATCTGATATAGACATGCAAATGAATCTGACATTGTGTTATGTGTGTGTCTGTCTGTGTGTCCCCAGGGTGGGATGTACGTATTCCAGCTCTTTGATTACTACTCGGCCAGCAGAATCGTTCTGGTGGTGGCCACCATCGAGTGCTGCGTGGTCTCCTATGTATATGGTGAGTAACAACGTGCGGAGTGAGTTAGTGAATGAATGGTCAGCTGCTGTGAGCATATAGCGTAGGATGGTCATTTTGGTCAGCTGTAGCTGCTGGGCCAGTAGAAATGGTAACTGTAGAAATGGTAATGACTACCATCGACAGTTCTGTGGTTCCTTTTATCTGTGGTATGTCTGTACATAAACTTGGTGAGGGAACGGAGGGGGGGGGGGGGGGGAGAATGAATAGTCAGGTGGTCATTTGAAAGGAATGGCTTGTTTGTTTGTGTTGGGGTTTAAGAATACATCAGCACGATCACAGGGTAAGATACGTTTACACATCAACAAGGCTACAAGTTTATAGAAGAGAGAGGGAAAGAGAGGGGGAGATAAAACAAGACCAAGGAGAGAAAGAAGACATGTCTCCCCTAGAACGTCGAGGATGGCATTCATTGGGAGATACGCCACTGCCGGCGGGATGGCAGAGAATAATTATGCCTGGTCATTTGACAATAAGACAATCCAAATTTGATGCTAAGGAAAAACCTGTAGGACGAAGTGACCTTTGGATTGCATGGAGAGAGTCCAGTCAGTTCCTTGCTTTGATCAGCGACCACATACTGGACATGGGGCCAGAGTCTTAACATTTAAACAGTTTGTGATTATTGTACTTACAGATAGATAGATCGATCGATAGATAGATAGATAGATAGATAGATAGATAGATAGATAGATAGATAGATAGATAGATA
>JBCAUA010460076.1:4577-17456 GCA_038406235.1 Peronia verruculata | reverse complement strand
TTCTTCAGTGTCATCCTCCTGGCAGTCGTCACATCTGACTACAAGTTCCTCTGGATGGACGTCAGCGGCAAGGGGTCGTCTGATGCCCATATCTACAATGTAAGTGATTTCAGAGAGGGTCTCCACAACAATGACATTACTGGGTTCCCACAGCCTGATCCTCTCCCAGGTGACACTCAGGATATGCCTTACTTTCTGGTGACCCCATTTTCCAATCATCCGCGCTTCACCCGCGATAAGGACGCGGAACATTCGCCGGCGTCTGTTCCGCGGGCATACCATGGGTAAACTGCGGGTTGGCCAATTTTGCACATTTTCCACCATGGGCAAAACAATTCGCGAAATTTTAACCGTGATACAGACGCGAAAGGCTGTGTGACCGGGCCTTAATAGTTGATAATAGTGTTGGCCTAAAAATGCAGTAAGTCAATAGCAGAACACAAGATTTCAGGAAAACATGACACCAAAAGTACATCAGGCATTTTCCTACACCACTAATAAACACCACTCACTACTGTTATTGTTTGGGGGGGCATCTAGGTCCACCGGGGTTATAGTCTGTCACTCAAAGTGAAGATTTTTTATCCTAAATTTTCTACCCACCGTAATATGGTCAGGTAAAAAAAGTAAGGCAAGCTTATGGCTGAGCCAAGCACACAGACATGGATAGATGGAATTTTCTGGGATATTGGATACTCCAAATATCTGACATTCAATTTGTCAAATTGTTTAGAAATGAATTTTTCTCCATCAAGAGAGAATTGAAAAATTCCATGATAATACTGCATTTTATATACGTACCTTTACTTTCTTTCTCTAGCTCTGTTGTAGAAGCATCTGTGTTCTCCTTGTCTGCAATGGTTTCTTTTTTCTTCTTCTCTTTCACCTTCTTTCCTTCTTTCAGTTTGGTTTTGGTGCTCTTGGGCTCTGTTGGAGTGACTTTGATGACCTTCTTCTCTGACTCAGCTGCCTCTGTTGGTTCTGGTGATTCCTCTCTGGCTTCCACTTTTCTAGCATCTTCTTCTGGCACATCAGTTTTACTTTCCTCTGCCTGTGGTGACTGCAAACATTAGTAAAAAGAGCGTGTGTGGTAACCACTTAAAAATAGGTGGCAATCAATAACACATCCCTAAACAATTTTTTTTTAAAATTTTTAAAATATGGGGATCATTTATAGCCAATCATACTGAAATATTTTCTTTTTTTTTTTTCCCATCGATTAATATATCATATCCATAATAAAACTGTCAACTATTGATCCATAAAATAAACTGATATGCAATCAGTGTTTTGAATGATTAAGCCTACTACTTTAATAAAGCAAAAGTAGTATCTCTATAACAAAGACAATAATAACCCACCTGAACAATTGTGCGTTTCACTTTAACATCCCTGCGATCTTCCTCATGTTCATCATAGTCAAGTGTGTTGACTACCTCTGTCTCCATGTCAAAGACAGTTTCAGTCAGTTTCACTTCACCTATGAGATTCTACATAATGAAAAAAATAATTATAAAAAAATTAATTAAAAAATAATATTTAAAAAAAAAAAAAAAAAAGAAAAAAAAAGAGAGAGAGACAGAGAAAGAAGGCATTTCTGAAGCCATGTGCTCTCTTTTCCAAACTACATATAACTTTGATCCAAGCCATGTTTAATTCATTTGTTACTTCAAACTTTTTAAGTATCAGCTCTAGCTCTCTATTATCTTTGAAATATTTGACAAATGTTAAAATTTACCAGGAAAAAGGAATAAAGTTTCCTTAACTTTGCAATGGTCAACTAATTATCTACAATTGTTCTACTGACAACTGCTGAAAGAAATGTGATGACCATAATCAGTGATGATAACAGAAAATTGTTAAAAAAGAGGGAAAGTTTTCCTCAACTCAAAACTTGTTGCAAGAAAACAGCCCTTACCCCTCTCCAACCCATATGCAAGCCTATCTCATAAAAAAGAAAGTCTTATTTTGATATCACACCATTTAAAAGAATTTTCATTTTACCTCTGAACAAGTGCTGGGGGGCATACTGGAAGGAAGGCAGGGTGGGTGAGCTGATTTATGCTTTCCCCGGTATGTCCACTTTCACAACAGTTTCGCCCAATAAAATGTTAATCCCCCCCCCCCCTTTTTTTTTTGGTCTTCAAAATAACTTTTTGTTCTAACCAGTCAAATCTAAACTTACTTTTAACATTACCATCAATTTCCTTCACACAGACATTCTCTGCTTTGGTTAATTCCTTCATTTTGAATAGAATCTAGATCTAGACTAAAATCTAGCTCCTCTAGATTAGACAAAGGTCTACTAAATCTAGCGCCAAGATGGATCAAACACTTTTGAAATAACTGATTATGGTTTTTATAAGCTTTTCAACCTCCTGTAGTGGTGGTTATCTCAGCTGTCCATAAGCGTGGTAAAAAAATAACCTAATACTATTGTGTTATGTGATCAGGTGAAATAACTCAAGATAGCCTCAGAATTTTATACAGGATCTAGAACCAACAGTTCACAGAGAAAAATGGACCGACTAGAGCCAAATTGCGTTCAAAAAGCTTCCACATGTGCTGAAGTCAGAACAGTGATGTATGCACTAGGCCTACATCCGGGTATTGTTGCTGTTTTGTTTTCGAAATATTTACTTCCGGGCCTACATCATCTGGGTATTGCTACTGTTTCGTTTTCGAAAGATTTACTTCCCATCTGGTACTCGTAGAATTATTTTCGCCAATCTTATTCTATTTTTAGATCCCGGCCGAGTTTTGGAGGATTGGGTCGCACTGCCTACTGTTATCGAGGAGAAAAAGAGGAAACTTAACTGGCTGAAGGAAAAAAAAAGAGGCAATCGACGGAAAATTATCATAACTGCATAATACAATGCTGTTGGATACTTCGTCTCAGATCTTGTGGAAACGAGTTAAATCAGGGATGTCAAACTGTTTTCACAAAAAATTTGGAAAACTTCCTCTGGGAACCCCCCCCCCCCCCCCTCCCTATATAAGGCTGTCCTACTACATAATAGTAAGAGACTAAATAAAATGTAGGGTTTTCATGCTAGAAAGAGCTAGAAATTTGCCTTGTTTTGGGATGGGCTATAAAATTATATTGGTGGAGACTCCAAGAACTATAAAGATCTCACGGGCAGTGCCCTCATCATAATAATCAAGCGTAATTCGATTAGATCTACATGTATTTCCTAGATGTAGAATCCCAAGTCTAGATCTAGATCATGAACAGCTGCCTTCTCGCTCTAGTCTTTCTAATACCATGGACACATTATGTGTTGTTGTCAGAACTCTGATAAGCTGATTTTCTATCAAGAAATCTCAAGCGACCACTTGACTGCATGTTAAGTGTGCGGAAAAAAGAGCTACGACCTTCGATCTCGCTTTTTAAATAGCAGCCGAACAACAGTCTGGCTATCTGCCGAGTTATGAGGATAACACTACTGTACTTCCGATTTCACTGTCACCGTGCCAAATTTTTATTGCAAATTATTATGAAACCGTAACTGTCTCGTGGATTCAGTAAAAGTCGGCAATTGATTGGTCAAAAAGTAGGAATTCCGACAAAAGTCAGAAGTTGACACCCCTGTTAAATGTTGTCTATCAGTAGAACAGTTGACTAAGACATTCCTTACTTTGAGAGAATCTGAGGAAATTTCCATGCTGGTGGTTCTCTTGGTTGTCTTGGCTGCCTTGGAAGTTTTTGAGCCCCATTTCCTCTTCTTGGCACCTTTATCTTTTTTGGTTTTGCTGTCATCCCCTGCATCTCCAGGCCGTTCTCCCTCTGTCCCTAGTGAGAATGACATATCATCAAGATGATAATGCCAGTTATAATGTTCACAACTGTAGGACAACTACTCACTCTCTTCCCATCATTCTGTATTTGCCTTTTAATACCTGAATGCTAATAAAATAAATGGTAATAATTTAATAATTACAATTTCCCCAGAACTTGAAAATTTTCACTTAATGAACTTCTATTTTTGCATTTTTTTTTTTTAACAACTTCACTTCCTAAGAAAAATTTCAACCCTTTCCAGAAGCACCTCTTATTTGAGGAACTACAAAATTTCAGATTCCAGTGATCTTTAAAGACCTTAATTTCAGTGAATGGGAAATCACTAATTAAAATCTGATAGCATGTATTTTAAAAACAAAGCTGGAAAAGAACCTTTGGATTGGTCCTGGGGTTCTGCCCCTTTCTTTTCATCCTCTCTTTTGTCTGAAACTTGTTGAGCTTCTTGGGTTTGAGCAAGTTTCTCGCCTTGAGCCTGTCACATATGGAAACAGACAAATGTTGAACTTCTTGTCTCTGATATTCACCCAAAATTTCACTGAAAATGGTGTGTATGAAGGGACAACATATGGTCTGTCATTCTTAGTACTGTGTTACAAAACTTGAAACTACGTGTGTAAATCTGTCAAACTTTGTGTCAAATATTACCATACATTGACCATAAAACGAAATATAAAAACCCTGACGTTGGTGAATGCGAGCTTGGCAAAAAAAAAGAAGAGAAATCCATGAAGACATGTGATTTGATGAAGCAAAGTTTCTTTTTTTTTGTTTAGGTCTTATGTTTGTGGACTATGCTGTGGATGTGGTCATTAGGTAGTATGGCAGAAGACTTTAAGTCGAGATTAAAAAAATATGGCTGAGAAGGTACCGAAGGATTTCTCAGCTAGTCCATCTGAAAGAGGAAATCATTGAAAATGTGATGAACCAAATACCACCAGCCATTGCCCTTGCACTGCCTGCCTATCTCGAGGGGTATAATCTTTAGCAATTGGGTCAAACTGGCCTTCCAAACTGGATGATGAGGTAGACAGATGATGCTGGGAGATGATACTGAAACAATTCTCCTGCTGCAGCTGCTAATGTTGAGCAATCCTGACTCTGGTGTGTATTTAGAAACAGATGTAGTATGCCACTGTCCACAATTTGTAAATGTTCAGTGATACTTGCAGTGGCAGCTACTTGGTGGACAAAGTAGCTAATGTCTTGACCAGTTTTGTTGATGCATGATGGATGTTAAATGCAGTTGATTTTTCAGGAAAGTCAAGTCCATGACGCAGGTAATAGCAAATGTCTCTGCAATATTGTAAACAGTAAATCAAGACGTTTTGTGATTCCATCATGATTCTGGACTTGATAGTGTAAACAATGGTCACTAGATTCGAAAGCAGTTTCTGGTTCATGAGTGAGTGAGCCCTTTTGTAGAGCGCACTGGGAAAGCCAGTGGTGGTTGGAGTTGTTGATGAACCACATGCAGGTGCCGCTTTTCAGTACGTACAAAATTCTAACAACAGTTCTCACAGTTATGGATGATGACAAAGAAGAGATGAATTTCCTCCGCTAAGCAATAATACGGAAAAGCAAGCGGTTGTTGATCTTTCCAGTGTTGAACTGGACAGAATAAATGAGTCACATGTGGTGCTGACAATGAGGAAACACTGTGGAACAGATTATCCATGGTGTCAATGTCTGTATGTTTCACTCTGACAAGTTGAGATGCAAAAAGTCAATAGTGAGAAAATGTCCAGAAGCTGATCATGACAAATAAACCGAAGACGATGACAGTTTCATTTTGACAAATGTCTTTCAGTACGATCCAGTTCTAGGTGCTGAACCATTCCATGGGACAATTGGAAGGTATTTCTTCTGACGCTAAAGTGGACTATCAAAGCCAGAAGTAGGCTGGGTGCAATGCTGGTTTGGCTCCTGTTTATAACTGGGTTTGGGACATTCGAGACGTGGACACCTCTCATCCTCCTGGTCCTAGCTATCAAGTTGAAGCAATGCAAGGCAAGTGAGGGGAACATACATCAAACAGACCAAGGACACAAAATAAACAGGAGTAGCATGTTTGATTATGAAATAAATATAACACCCCTTCTCTAGTTTCTGTATAACTGAAAGATAATGAGTTAAAGGAGGCATCAAAATTCACTTCAGAGATGCAAAAGGTTTATATGTCCTACTATATCTGTGACTAATCCTGAAGTCTATTTTCGAAACATGCATTATTATACATATATACACATCATGAACATATTGTCCCCCACAGGTGTACTTTCTACAATTGTCCCACATCATGCATTCTCCTCTACCTCCCAATATGACAATTCCTATCATTTTTCCAACCTGAGCTTTCACCTCCTTAGAGAGTTTTAACTTTTATAAATAAAGCTAACCAACTGAAGATCTTAGCATTTCTCAATTAAGTACCTGATAACTTCAGGTCTCCTATTGAAAAACTTGATACAAAATTCTCCTTGGAACTGATCCTCCTCATGTCACTCAGCAATACTAGATAACTAGCGTAACTATATGCACATTACCCTTTTGGATCATTAACAGTTCATGAGGCATGATGATTATGTCCAATAAATTTTCAAAATTAACTAACCTGTACCTGTACATTTTGATATAATTTTAGCTAAGTCTCTTAATTAATCCATTTCGATTGTTTGGTACTTCTACACTGCAAATTGAGAAATGCTAGACACAGTTCAAACATGTGCAAAAGTTATTCTAAAACTTCTGTTTTAATTACTGTCATTATGTAAGCATAAGTCTATAAAATATTCTAAGTATGACAGCAGATAGCACAACTACCTTTTCCTGTGGATCTCCCTGTTGAGGATTGCCTGCATCTGGTCTGAAACAGAGCCAAAAATTATAGTAAAATGACAGTTTTCTTGTAGCTGTAGAAAACAACATCTTTTGAAGGATTACATAAGTATCTATGATTTAGTTGGCTGCAAGGTAACATTGCGCTCTTAGCTATGACAAAGTCTTTATAGCACAGATTACGCCTTTAAAAAAAAAAAAAACCTCACGTTAAGAAATTTACTAAGACAAGGGAAAAATTTCACAGTGATATTTTCTTGTGTGAATATCCCAACAAATAAAATTATGAAATGATGCCTATCCTTGCTTACTCACCGCTCATTACATACATTTAAAAAAAAAAAAAAAGTTGCATTAGCGCATTACATACATTTAAAAAAAAAAAAGTTGCATTTTTTCCCTTCAAGATGTTCAGTCACAAGGATATAGTGGCTGTAAATTCATAACAGATAGAATTATTTATAGTTCTTCATCAGCAGGCTGCCTCCATAGCATGCATAATAAACTTTAACTAATAACTTACTTGTCTTGGGCAGGCTCGGTTTCATGTTTACCACCACTGTCAAGACTAGCCTTTCTAGTTTCCACTGCCGATGCATCGCCAGCCTGCAACCATTGACAACAATTACGTTCCCTTCAAACGGATGGCAGATAATCAGTTCATGTTTCCATTTCAAGAAAATATGAATTAAGGGGGAAAAAAAAAAAAATGTATAACAGAAAAAAAAAAGAAAAAAAAAGGCTCTTTGACAAATCTTTTGCAAAAAGCTACAATGAGCAAATAAACTGCAGATTTTTCCACCCTGCTTGGATTAGAAGAATCAATAGGTTTCATTTTCTTAAAGTCCTGTTATTACTTAAGATAATTTTCATGCTATGAAAAAAAAAAAAAAAATCAGCTGATCCTATATCTCACTTGTAATCCAAGTTTCAGCTTGTTCAGTTCTTATGCAGATGGTGCATAAAAATTCATTCCTGCCACAAGCAATGAAATATTCATAAATAAGACTATCAATTTGAAAGATTACTATGGCTATCGACTAAATTCCCACCTTGATTTCTGCTGCCTCAGCCACTCTCAGAGGCGAGGGTGAGGGAGATTGTGACCTTGCCGCCCTTGGTTTCACAGCCTGATTGACTGCACTTGACTTCATGACCATGGGAGTAGTATCAGTACCAGAGCCTGAGGAGTTAGACCTTGCACGAGAGCCAGGCCTAGAACTAGAAGAATCACTAGAACCCGACCTCGATCTTTTGCCTTTGTCAGGAGAATGAGATGAGGAATTTGAAGAACTAGATCTAGTTCTCTTAGACTGTTGTGGGTGTTGCGATTCCCGGGGGCTATGTTTGTTATCTGTTTCCTGAGCTTTGTTTTCTTCATTCGACGTTTCCTGTTGTTTTGATTCTTTAGGAAGTTTTTCACTGGAAACTGTATTTCCCTCTGTAACTTGTTGTTTTCCATCTGATTCTGATGTCTCTATGAAAACAGATGACTCCTTCTCCTATGAAACATTTTCTACATCTTTGTTAGAGTCCTCAGTAACAGGGGATTTAGATTTCTTACCCTGGATTTGTGACCCAGGACCTGCACTTGGTTCCTCAGAATGTGCAGAATCTGTCTTGTCTTCCTCACCTGCCGGTTGTGATACAACAGGGGCATCTGCCTGCCCTGTTTCTGATGCTGAAGTTCTTGAACGGGACGACCTCCATCTTGAGAGGCGACCTCCATGTTTCTCCTCGGCTTTTGATTTTTCCATACTGTCTTCAGATGCCTTTTCTGTATCTTTTCCTTCTCCTGCTTCATTTCTATCACTTCTGGAACTAGTATCCACAGTCACTGGTGCTTCATTTTCTATTTTGTTCCCGGATTGAGAAGCATCACCATGCTCATCGTTGGATGAGCTATCCTTAGGAACATCACCCTCTGGAACTTGTGGTTTTTGACTATTGCTTACACTAATTTTCTCAGCTGCTTCTTCAGTTGTGGGCACAACATCACTTTTATCTGAGGATTCTTCAGGTCTGGAGGTAGTTTCTGTTTCTGCAGGCGTATTGCTTTTGTCACCAGGGGCTTTGATTTCTGCAGCTTTCCTTCTCCCTCTACCTTTGGGTGTGGTCACTGTTGTATCATCTGCTTCTTCTTCCATTTTCTGTCCTACCTCAGAATCTGGTGGTTCCTCCACTTGTTCTGGGGTAGATTTCATGGCTGCATTGGTGCGACGTCCAGATCTCCTGGTTGGTGCCTCTGGCGAAACCTTCTGTGGAGACCTTGATCTAGAACGAGAACTGATGGAATTTGTGCTGTGACGCTGTCTTTTCTTGGGCATCACCTCTTCCGGAGAAGATGATGGTGATGATGATCTTGACTCTTTTCTACTTTTCCGCGCTGAACGTCGACCACCTCCTCGTTTGTTTCTCCCCCTTGCTGATCGTCCTCTACGAGATTTTTCAGGTGTGGGGGAACGAGAACTGAAAATATAAGGAAAACAACATGACAACTAAGCAAACCATGGCGCCTATCGACCGGCACCAAATATAACTGATCTTGGTGGCCATACGTCTGGCAGGCAACAGATTCTCCGATGAATCTTCTTTTTCCATCCAGCCCACTGCAGTTCAAAGTAAGACACACTATTTTCTTTGGTTCCCAGGGAGTCCTCGGCACATGATAAAGAAAAAGTCATACAGAAAGAGTAACACACAGCAACAGTAATAACAACAACAACAAAAAAAAAAGAAACAGCAATACCAACATTATATCAGATAGATATTCAATCAACCTTCTCTTACATTTGGTTTTAATACATGTCTGATTGTGTGTTTAGGACCCTTATGTGCCACAAAGCTGTTCTACATCCATCCAGCTCAGAGAACAAACAGGAAGAAAGGTAGACGATCTTCAGCTAAAGTAAAAACATGATCTTGCATACGAAAAATGGGTTCAAGGAACCTATAAGTTATGTACTAATCAGTCTTGAGTGCAAATGTTCATAATCAGGTTGTCCAGCTACCAAATAACTACAATAGATACAACAACTCTCAAAGATAATTGCAGGATTTTTCCTCTTTCTGAGCAGGAACTCAACTGTTCTCTTTTCTACTGTATGGTGTGCTCAGCTTTGATCTCCAAGTTTGCCATGAAGCCAGTTCCACAAACTTCTCTTCCGTTGGTCTCATTTCAGAATTGGTTCAACTACCAAATACTTGTGAGACAGGAAAAAGTGCCTCTCATGTTATCTATGACATCAAAGAAGCTGAAGCCAAAGCATCATACTAATAGCATAGATATTTAATCTTTAACAGTTGCTCAGCTTCAAGAAATTTGCAGGGAAACAATAAGTATTCCTTTGCCTCTTGAAACATCTTTGTGAGATATTTAAGTGTAGCACAGATCTGAAAATAAAATCCTTGTTCCCTCTGGAGAGACTCCTTAAGTACTGTTCAACTTGTATTCAGACTACAACTTCCTTTTAAACACAACAATAAGCTAATTCACCCCCAATTGTGTATGAAATATTGGAACCAGTTATGACAAAGCTGTTGCAAATATCCATTTTTGGCTTGTCTCTGTCTATTGAATAATAAACTTCTTTTCATCTATAACTGTAAATTCATATTCATTATATTTTCAACAACTTTTGTTACTTCTATGCTAATGCCTTAAGATTAAAAAAAAATAAAAATTACTTAATGCACAGGCAGACATGATGCATTTTATGGCTCGGCCTGTACTTAAGTTGGTTGTTTCAACATAGCAATGTATCTGTTCTTGTGCTGAGATTGGAGTGTTGAGGAAAATAACACAATATGCTGGGCTGATATACTGAAGATCTATTGCCTCAAGAAGCCAATTCCTTGAATGTGAAGTTCCACAACACATCAAGTCAATGAAACAACTTGTGAAACTGGGTTCAAAACGAGAGGGAAAACTTACATTAGTAGGGCACATCAAATGCGGTTATATCACAATCTTGTCTACAAGATATAGCACTAAACCTTTTCAGAAAATGTAAGGCTACACTTTGTTGTTGAGCAAAAGGTTACAGAAATATGTCATATATCAGTTCTGGAGAGAGCCAAATACTCAAAACCTCATTTTCTAAATGGATAATGAAGTCAGGAAAAAGAGGGAATGCCCAATGCAAAGTGAATTTTGCCTGTCGAGTGAACCCATTTCAACAGCTGATATTTAAATCACTAGCATACCTCATCTTGCTCAAGCACAACAGCTGCATTCCCAGTAAAAAAAAAAAAAAAAATCCAACACGACACTTATCTCCGACAGAAATTATTTTTATTTTCTTGAACTTCAAATGTTAATTTCATGATAATGCCTCCTATCATTGACATATTTGAAAGGATTGTTATTTAATTTCTGAGTGAGACAGCAGCTCACAACAGCAACAAGAAATGTTACATATGACTACAAGGATCACGGCTGATACAATCAATTTTCCCTAAGTGTGCTGATTAAAACCGCAGCTAAGATAGAAATCAGTCTTAAAAATATATATATATATATATAAATTTCAAAGATAAAATAAATTTAAAAAAAAAAAAAAAAAATCCAAGACAATTTTTTGGTAAACATTTGACAGGTCACAGGGCAAACTCTTATGTTTACCTATTGAAGATCAATTTGACAAACTTTTATTTGCCTGTTCATATCCATAATTCAGTTTCTCTTTGAATGTAAATATTGGAAGAAGACAAATAATTTCAAAAATTAGAAAACACAGTTTAAAAATCAAAAACACCTAGGTCTGAATTTGGTTTTGAGTATTTGACTGCTCTTACACTTTAGTTTTAGAATAATGTGAACAAAATGATAGGATGAAAATAAAACTTAACACAACCAGCATGACTGATATACATTATGTAGCATGAACGAAGATAGAGTTATAGACACTTCTGCTTCATATATGATTTTCACTACAGAATAATGAAATGATTATATTGAAATGATATACATATTATGATGCCAATGATAACTATAATAATGATTAAAGATGACCTCAAATAAAGATTATTTACAAAATGAGATAACCACAGTTACATTGTTGCAAGATGGGTGAACAGAAAATAAATGTATGAATGGGTCATAAACATATGGTTTGTGTAAATGGGTGAACAACTGTGAAAGATGAAATAGTCTACACCATGATAGTAAATATGCTGACAGAATCCATTCTCTACAATCCACCCTGAACGTATTCATTTACAGCATTCACAATCAACAAGCACAAGTCAACGTAACACGTTAGGACAGTACTGGACACAAATTCAAGGCTCAGGTTTAATTTTGTTTGTGGAGAAAAGTGAGAACAAACCGCTTGGATTCTGTACTCATCAATATTGAATCTTTGTTAACCCCTCCCCCATACTGAAAAAGGAAAGGAATTGGTACTGAAAATAAAGTTTCTAGAAGGATGACAGTGTAAACTACTACAAACTGTTGAAGACTAAACTGTCTTGATGAACTCTATCAAACCATAGTCAAAGAATAAGTTTTTTTTTTCTCTCTTTTTTTTTTCTTCAGTACTTGATCATCAAGTTCAAAATGGTTCAATTCCTTAGCTAATAAGACCTACTTATTCTTTTCTTTGATTTTTCAGTTTTAATAACCCTCCCCCCCCCGAAAAAGTTTCACATAACATCGAAAATTATCTTTCTTGGAGTAAAATAGTTGCTGCAGTGTTTTTAAACATGATTTCTTATTTGCAGAGTACATGATCAACCTCCATGTTCACAAACTTTGACAACGGAATACCTGACATGCTGATATCTACTATTGCTTACTCATAGCCAAGTTTATAACCTATAATTACGTAGTAACAACGACAAAAATCTGCATTTACATAAAATATGAAAGGCAAACTCACAAAATATATCCTTTTGCAATAACATTGTTCCTGAGCAACAGCAAAAATTTGGATTACATCAAATATACTATTCCTCTTGCATTCAATGTCATTTCAATGACTAACTATCACAACAAAACAGCTAGGGATATCCTATTTCATGATAACATTAAATTAAACATACATATAAGTTATGATTCATATCAACTGGCAATAAAAAACGCACCTGAATGTCTTACACCTGAATACATCTATCTCTATGAACAGGTTAATAAAACACTTACTAAAACCAGATAAATTTCACTCACATTTGTGAAAATGCACTGAAGAAATCTTTTTTTTTTCTTCAAAATATAAAAATAAGGAGGGGGGGGGGGGGGG
>JBCAUA010459966.1:0-17456 GCA_038406235.1 Peronia verruculata | reverse complement strand
TGGTGGTGGTGGTGGTGTTTTTTTTTTTTTCTTCTTGTTCTTATTAAATTCCAGATAGACTTTTTCTTTCTCCTTTTCCATCAAATTCAGCATGTTCAAATTATAGGAAAATAGTGGGGGAAAAAAACTTTTCTGGACTTCAAAATCTATCTCCTCCATCAAATTTCAACAGAACTTGTTAAAACTTGGGTGAACATACTGTTTATAGTAATATCTAAAAAGTTGCTTATTTTCAGCCCTTCCTGTGCAGTAGAAAATTTTCTAGAAAATTTTTGAAAATGCGATGTAATGAAAATCCAAATTTCGTCATTTTTTTTTTTTTACTATAAACCTATTTTTGCCAAAAACTTACCAACAGAAGGGTCATGTTGTGAAAATGATGTATATAGCAGATTTGATTAGAATCGGTTTCGAAACAAGAGAGTAGATATTAAAATAGTGTCAAAAACCTTTGTTTTTTTATTTTTTTCAGTGAAAAATTGACATGGGGGCTTTTTGTTTGGCTTTCAGTCTTGGAATAGCCCTTTTTATCATACTAGCCCTTGCCCCATGACTTTTGTATCTTTTATTGGTGTTTTTTTTTTTTTTTTTGCTTTCTGGGCATATCTTCACACTATTTATCGAACATAATGGAAATTCATTTTAGAAAACTTATGCTGAAAATCTGGATGATCAGCAGTTTTTTTTTTTTTTTGTTTCCTGGAATGGTCATTCATTGTCCATCCTTGGCACTGGGGCTCAAGATACTGCTGCAAGAGGTCATAATCAAGTATTCTATGCATTCTTTGCACATATAAATAAATCAAATAGTGATTATCTACAACTGCATGTAGCAGCCACATGGAGCCAAATCCTTGTTGGCAGTAGATTAGACCCGCTGTTAAATACTATGGGTCAAACACATTAGAATGAACTCATTGACTTTTTAATACCATGTTTATATTCAGAAAAGGCAGGACTTTAAGAGAGAACAAAGGCGGAAGATCGAATTTTTTTTTTTTTTTAGCAAAATCTGTATTTCAGGCCGCTCCCCTCAGAAAAGTAGAAATGGAAATGTTGATTCAAATTCAATGATACTTTGACCAGCTGTTGTATTGATAATAGTATGTAAATCTGCTACATGGTGATGATTACTAAATCTGCTATATCTTCCATGGACAACACAAGATGAAAAGGGACATTACAATAGGGTGAGAAAATATATCCAAATTATACTTGGAGACTAATAGTTTTCTGGACATGCTTTTTCTCTATAGATGGAGAATGACTTCTTGACCAGCGAGGGGAAAAAAGTTTGCAAGAATGTGCCTGAAGAGGTGGCTGGGCTGATCCAGGGAGAGAAGGGGAGCGGCCTGCGGAAAGTACGGTCAGTACCGGATAGTAGAACTGCACACCATAATAAGCTGTGAGTGCTGGCCTTTCATGGTGGCCTTTGTCGTTTCACCTATCTTCTTCAGCGAGCCTAGCTTATTGCTAGGAAACAACAATGGGTGACATATGAGTGAAGAAATTTCTTGAAAATAGTTTTTTTTTTTAGTTTTTTTTTTTTTCTTATATGTACAGATAATTATGTACTCAAACAGCAAGACTGTAGAAACTGTTAGACAATTCTTTTCATTACTTTTTCCAACCATGTCCTCATGAGCACATAAAGAGTTTCTTTTCTTGTTTTGCTGGGGTTCAGCATAAATTTTGTCCATGTGCTCTGTAATTTTCTAGTGCATCATTTCAAGGACTTTAGAATTGTGCACAGGAAATGCAACAGCAGAGCTATCAGGAGAGTTTTTTGTTGGGTATCATCCCCCCCCTCCCCCCCCTTCTTTAGATGTGTCTGTTAGCGCCCTAATCGCATACCTGCTCTTTGCAGCACAGCAATTTATACGCAAGTAATTCTCCCTTAATTTGTCCATTGCAATTTGACACAGTGACACAGTTTGTTTATATTCTAATTATACCGTTCTTACTCTAGTAAACCCACCTCTAGTCTAGAATGTGAAGGGCATACAAAATCTAGAGTATAAGGCTTAGGTTCCTCTTCTTACTTTCAGTCACAGCTTCGGTTTATTTGGGTCCTTAAATATTGTACTATTGTGTCAAATACAATGTAGTTGAATGAATGGATATGTGTGACAGAATGAAACTGAGTGGAGAGGACTGTGAGCATCTATGTCATAAATTCTGAGCTTTAACACATTATCTTGGAAAGTTTGCCTTCTGGGATTTTACGGAATTACTGTGAAAATTGTTCTGGAAAAGAAAATATCAAAATACTAATAATGCTAGAAAGTTTCCCGTCACTATCGGGGATCAAACCTAGTATCTCTCGGCTTGCTTGTTGGATGTGTAGACCACTACACTAGAGAGATATTAGCTCCACAGTAATATCAACATAAAAAAAGCTACAGTTTGAGTCTCTTTCATATTTAGACAACACATAACAGCCCACCCCCTCACACTCATAAAAAAGCATATTATACACTGTCATATACATTGTTCACTTTTATTCACTCTGACATTATTTGCATAAGTTTGGAAAGGGCAAGGAAAATTATCCTCAGATCAGAATTCTGTGTATAATATGAGTATTTTTCAGACATTACCAAACTGAGGTCAATGATATTTGATCGTTGAGATCTAAGTTTGCATGATATAATTCAAACAAAATTGCATTGAATGGTATGGACCTAAAACTGATAGCACTGTTACATAGTCGTTTACTGGACATAAACTATATGCAACATAACTGCACACACCGCCTTATCACTACACTCTTGTGATATAAACAGAGATGGTCAATGTGATTTCACCCGTTATGACAATGGTTTGGCAAGAATCTGTAGAAGCCTATCATACTCTTTGTCTGCCAAGCATGGTGCCCTGTTGGGTTTAGTTTCCTGCAATTTAGAAATAAATTAGAAATAAAACTAAGCCTGCAGTAATTTAATATTTATTTAATTGTTGCTGCTTGTTAAATTAAATCTTTTATTAACAAAATACCAATAAAAATATCAGATTTAGACCAGCTGGGTTATTTGGAGTAATAGGATAGGCTACTCTTTTTTTAGGATTGGGGAAGTCCGTTTGCCCACAGCCTCACTCAAGTGCAAAGTCGACAACAACAACAAAAAATGCTGCAAGGTCAAAGGTCGACAACAACAAAATTCCAACCGGGAGATATCATTATTCATACAAATCAACAGAAATGTAAAATATACTACATTCGTAACAACTTTCTGAATAATACCCAGTACGTAAGCTTCTTATACTTACTACTAATGAGCAAAAATATTAAGAAATTCAAACAGCATGAAATAACAGTGTTTTGAAGAGTACTGTGCGGTTAAAGCTAAGTGTGCTGTTAGGGCTTCAACGTGTGTCAGTAAAGAAAAATATTATTAAGCTTCATTTCATTTTTTGTCCATTTTAAATTTCAGGGAGAGGTTACGAAGGTCAAAGTTGAGGCAGCTGTTTGATGATTTACAGCATCAAGTTATGTATGGCAGGATTGTGCCTTTAGACAACAAAGAAGCTGTCATGTCTAAGGCAAAAGTTCTAAGTGAAGTAAGTTAAAAAACTGCTATTGATGTTATTGATGAACTCAATAACCATGAAAGGCCAGAAATTATTTTTAATTACAAAAAAAAAAACACATAATGGAGAAAGCTGTTATTACTCACATAGCTAAAACTTGAATAGTTTACCGATTAACTTATTGTAGCAGTCAGGGTTGTTGTTGTTGTTGTGTTGGGATTTAACGACACAGCAGCACAATTACAGCTGTATTGTGTCAAACACAGTAAGATACGTTTACACGTCAAGAAGAATAGAGGAAAGATAGTGGGACAGAAGACAGGAGCAAGGAGAGAGAGAAATGTCTCTCTTGAAATGTCAAGGATGGCACTCCATAGGAGATACCCCACTGATCGCTGGCTTACACACACCATATTTATCCTTTTTCATATGAATAGGACCAGACACAGACTTTGTTTCCACTAAAACTACGCAATAAAATGAAATTGTTGGAGAATATAGAAAATAACTCAAAGAATTAGCAGTTGGATGTGTATACCCATATTTGTACGAAAATTCTATGAATTACTCTACACTTTCTGAATATTCTAAAATGTATACATGTATATGCTTTTTATCGTGCAGGCTAAAAAGGTAATAGCTGAGCTGACTGAAAGTGTTGAACATGGGGATCAGCTTGTCAAACAATACGAGAAACAAAACCAGTTTCTACGCAACAGACTGGCCAGGATGACAGGTACTACAGGTGCAAACTAAACTGACTTTCTAGTTTTAGTGTCACACTTGTTTTGTTGGCCAGCTGATCTGTTCAACTGTGTTGAAAATTAAATTATAACGTAGGATTAATGTATTCTTTGATCAGCTGCTGTCTTGTGGATGTTCATTCAACTGATAAGAATAAATTGTAGCTTAACTAGACAGTGCACACATTTTGCTGATATGGAAACTTTTTTTTTCAATATCATATGACATAGTCTGGGTCTGTTTAGTTTAAATCAAGAAATAAAGTGAATTTAGGCAAAGTTTTCCTTGTCTGTAAATGCTCCTGTTAACTATTCAACTATGTTAAAGTAGTTTAAATATGCTGCACCCATTGAAAATAGTATAGTCAAACTTGGATGAATGGAATAGATGCATTGAAACTAGCATGTTTTATCCTTTATTTGAAAAACTGAAGAAATGCATTTAACTTGATCGGGACTTCATGCTCATTAATGAGACAGGGAACCAAAAGACAGAGTTAATTTCTGATGTTGTCTATGAATAAAATATGTGGAAAACAATGTGGCTGGTTTGCTACATTCATGTCAAATGAAATTTACTCTACAATTTTTTTAAAATTTTTTTTTAAAAGCTGTTGAGAGAAATCCCAATGGAAGCACCAGATAAATCACATTTGTGTAAAAAATGAGTTAATTGTCCCAATGTTAAAAAGCACACCACTAAGATTTGTAAACCAGACCAATAATTCAGAAAAACCAGGTAAGTTCCACTAAAAAGAGAGTTTTTGAAAGGGTATACAGTGAAAAACTATAGACTTCTAAATTTTAATTTGTTTTTCTCCCTGTGTAGAAATGTGACGTATCTTCCACTGGAGTCTTCATCTGTTTTTTCAGATAGTGAAATAAATTATAAATACTACAGGTTGTCAGCTGCATTACATATGTCCATGTTTGAATGTCATCTGTATATCTGAATTATTCAAGGGAGTATATTGGTTTTGGGCCCTATAGATTCATGTATTTCTAAATTGAATCAGTTTTGAGAGACAATTTACTTTGTTATTCTAAATTATCAGAAATGATATCAACCATCTGCTAGTCGCATAGCGCAGTGTTAGTGTCATACAGTGTGTCAGTCTTGTTTCCAAATGATGTATTCATTATAAACATAGGATTATTTTCAGTTTTTAATGCATTAGAGTATGCCATTGGCTGATCATAAAAATTATAATAATTGTCATATTATATTTCAGCACATCTCCTGGGCAAAACAATGACTGCAGAATCCATCACTGCTTTTCTTGAGAAAACTGCAAGAAACACATCAAAGAAGGCTGAAACCTCAGCATTGCAAAATGAGGCAGGGGGAGATGTAGCAAAAGCTCTTGCACCAGTGACTATTGAAAATATTTCAAGTGAAGACTTTGAGGAAGGTGCGGAAATGGTGAATCTTGTTTCACCCAGCACAGAGGATGACAAAGTATCTGAGAGACCAGATGCTGTAACTCCAGTATATGAAGACATCAGTGACCCAGATGAGTCTTCAGCACCAAAGTATGAAGACATAAGTGATGTAGATGAGACAAAATATGAGGATATCAGTGACTCTGACTCCCAGCAAAAAGTGTAGGATAAACAGATGCTGTCAATTGTAAATTTACTCTACATTTTATTTTATTCATGGGATTACAAACAGCTGATATAGGATGAATAAGTTGCCTTAAAGAATCACTGGTTGGTGATGAGAGTGAATGTCTGCAAATTTTTGTTTCACCAAAATCAGAACCATATGGTGGAATTATTTTAAATGTCAGTTTCAACAGTTTGTCACATCGTGATTGCAGCAGAACTTTTGTTTTCCTTTGACCCTGTCAATACAATGATGCTGTATAATAAGTCTTATTATACTCATAACTAAGATAAACATATTAAATCTGTTTCTCTGGTGTCTTTGTGTTTGATTGGAATAATGGTTCCCAAAATTTATTATTGAATTTGATGACCTGAAGGTGATTTTTTTTTTTTTTTTTCTTTTGTATTTAAAGACAGCCTATTTTAGCCTTTTCCTTTGAATTCAGCATGTTCAAATTGGAAGAAAACAGTGGAAAAATGTGGACTTTTTCGAGTGGTTGCCTTGGCAATACCTCCATCTTGGATTTTGGCATCTCTAAAATGGCTAAATTCAATATCGATCTAGTCGACAAGTTTTAATCAAACTTGATGAAACTGGTGAACACAATTATCTAAAAAGTTACATATTCTCAGCTCTTTGTATGCAAAAGAACATTTTCTGAAAATTTTTTTAAATGCTATGTAGCAAAATTTCAAATTTCACCATTTTTTCATTCTAGAATCCAATTTTTTCTGTAAAACTTACCAACAGACTGGGTTGCGCTTATCTAGGTTTATGGTTTTGTTGTGAAAATGATGTATGCCAGATCTGGTTCGAATCGGTTCAGAAACAAAAAAGTAGATAGCAGAATATGGACCAAAAAAATACGTTTTGAGGTAAAGGCATTTAAATTTTTTTTTTTTCATAGAAAAATTGACTCAGAAGGTATCAGCCCTTTTATACTTACTAACCCTCTCTCCATGACTTATGTGTCTTGTTGCTTTCTTCCTGGATTTCAGGGCACATTTTGTCTTGAATTTTGTTCCCAATCCCCCATTGTTTGGGCTCAAAAAGAGCCACTTCCCGGTTCTCAAAGACTTATGTGGTCCCCATATCTTTTTCTGTCCAAATCTAGAGTTTCTTGACCTTTACTGGGGCATATAGTCCACAGCTAAGCTCTGAAGAAGCAGAAATAAAAAGGAAAGTTTTACTATGTATAGGAAGTTGAAGTTCACTCTAGAGTGCCTGCTACTGATAATCTGTGTGATTAGCAGTTTTTTTGTTTTTTTTGGCCTCAGCCACTGTCCATCGTTGGCTCTGAGGCTAACTATATTGCTAGACGAAGGTCATACCTCCATATAATAAAAAAAATGATGATCCATCACTGCATGTAGCAGCTAGAGGGAGCCGAATCCTGACAGTAGACCATGACATCCATTGAATGACCATGGGTTAAACACATTAGAATGGACATATCCACTTTTTGATTCCATTTTTATACTTAGAAAAGGCTGACCTTGGAAGAGAAAACTAAAACCCAAAATCACATTTTTTTTTAGTAAAATTCAGAATTTGCTAAACCATGAACCTAGTCAAAATGGAAGGAGGGCAAACAATACCCATGCTATGTTTCTCCTTGTTGCAGGAAGATTCACTTAAAAAGTTTAGTGAATGTACAGTACACACTAGATGAACTCAAGTTTTGAAAGCAATCACAAAGAAACTCACCCAGGAATAGACTCCATCAGTAGTTTTGCTACATACAGTTTTGAAATTAAGTCTAGATGTACAACTCATAATTAATATCATTATGCTGGTTTTAAATATGGCATCTTAATTAATAAGCTCTGCAATTCTAGTAGAATTTGGTGCATGTTTGAACTAAGGTAACCATTTCCAAAATGTCTCATTTTACTTCAGATCAAAAATTTTGCAAATATGATCCTCTGCCTGATGGGCTGGTTTCAATAAAAATTATTGCTGACTTATTTACAGCTTGAAGTTACAGCCACTAAATTTTTCAGTGCACTAACTTAAATGTTTTGTGAAATCCTAATTAATTTCATTGATTTTTGGCACCACTGACATAATGTGCAGCATGCTGATTGCTCTGCAGGTGTAGTTTCATGAGCATTTTCTCTTAGATTTGTAAAGGTTTATTTTTTGAATGAGTGAAATAGCCAATTGTATGAAATGTTTATATATTTAATCAGGTTAGTGTCTGTAAGTATCTATTGCTAGCTTCCATTCCCCTTATTAGATGTGACACATTCTATTAACATTCCTAATTTTGTGAATAATATTTTGCCTTTGTTCATTCACAAAATTTAATAGATTCAGCATTGTGTTGTGTCTTGATTTAGTTTCCCTCTCAGGATTTTATATTTACTGCATCTGTTTATTTGCTTTTTTTTTTTTTTTTGGTAAACCTGACTTTAGTAAGAACCAATATATGAGTTAATTAGTCTGCAGACAAGTTTTTCTGACTAGTTAAAGAAATTGTGCTTTCATAACATACTATACCATTGAGATATTTTGTATTTTAACTCCAGATTTGATCAATGAAAATTTTTATGCTGATGTTCAGATTAAGAAAGGAAATGCTGTATAGTCATTTTTGAGATAAATATGAATTGTTTCATACAGTAGAAGTGAGTTTTTTATTTATGAAATCAAGAATGATACACATTCGAGTCCACTTAAATCGATTTTGCCAGGACTACCCTAATGAGTTCAAGTTATGAGAGTTAGTCTTCCAGTTTTTTTAACAAGGGAAACAACTCTTGAATGACCTATAGGGCCAAAAAAGAAGAGGAGGCTGCTGCTTTTTCCACATGTTCCGGATTTTTTTAATATCGTCGTCAATATATTTCGGGAATGCCTTACTTTTCAGCTATGGCTTTCTTGGACATCACACCTCTATTTCTTGCAGTATTTTCATTTTCAACTCAATGGAAAGAGCCGTCTTCTTTCTCTTCAGTGGGTTAGAGGAAGCCATCACGTAGATCTAGTCTATAGAATAAAGCTAGTCAACTGCAGCAAAGGAGTGAGCACGATGTAAAAACTGACTAGACCTATACCATCTTGGTGCTAGAACTAAGTGACAGTCATTATAGCACAGGTGCAACGCCTCATAGGGTTGTCCGCACACAAAGTATCATAATAGTACCGTACGGGCATGTGTTTGACTGTGTCTACCTGTACTGTAAGGCTCGGCGAGGATCCTTAATATCGATCAATTCCTTCAGCATCGCTGCTCCTTGTTTGTTGCCTCCCCTCCCCTTGCCCCAACACATACACACCACAGCGTGGGGCACATTCACAATACATGTATGTAAAATAATTGCCTAATCCCTTCCCCATATGCGGCGCTGTCTCCTTTGAGTCCTTTGTTTTCCGCATTGGGTGGGAATCGCATGGAGAAACAAAAGCCGATTTTTACCTTTGTGGTGGCGCTGACTAGTTTGATTTGCAGGAAACTCACGGCACGAGCTTCGAATTATGCAAGAGGCATTTAATAGACACAAAGAGGGAAAAAATCTATTGTTTCTTTTTTATTCAAATTATCAGTAATTCTGATATCAGAGTTTGATTTGAGTGGACTCGACTATAATCTTTTATTATTTGACAGCTTGTGATTTTTCATAGTTTTTATCAAGATGTGCTAGCTTAAGTCAAGGACATCATGATAGAGATCATGTCATTTAACTAACGAACCTTGTATGCTTGTATGGCTGTGGTGATCAAGGGCAAGAAACTGTCGGTTTGACAAGATATATGTGGATAGTGCTGCCATGCAATCAGTGCATCACGAAAAAGTGCTGTTGTGCTGTTAAATCCCAACACAAACCAAAACCAAACCAATAAGCATCATGGAGGAGTTCTCCTTGCGCTTGTTTTCAGTAGCACTCATCCTTTATTTGTTACATGTTAACAAAATGAGTCTTATTGATAGTAGCATTTGCATGTATCTCAGTTTATCACTGAAGTATTTAAAAAGCTCTGAAAACATTTCACAGAACTGCTGTCTGCAGGCCATGATGTCTTTCTCAGGTTGAAATCCAGCCTCTATTTACTGAAAAATTTTTTTTGCACTTGATTTGTAAATTATTTGTGTGTATATGTGTGCATGTCTTAGAATTTTGAAATAGGTTGAATCAAGTGCTTTACTATGGTACTAAAAGCAAATAGATTTGGCTCAGATATATATCGCAGTCCTGTTTGCGTGTACTTGCTTAATTTTAATTCTTCTTTAGTCTGTTTCAGAGAAATATTAATTGGCAGGTTTTATACAGAAATGGCACATGAATGAAAATAAAATGACATTTTCAAAAACATTTGAGATGCGATATTAAGATGACACAAGAAACAGTTTAATTATCTACAAACTATTTACTGGATTAGATTGTGTTAGCATTATACAGGTTTAATAATAAACCCTTACAAGGTCAGATGTAATCAGTTATTTTTCTGAGTGTACACTGGAAGTAGGTACCCCAAACCAGAATTCCAGTCATGAGATTTCTAAGAATAAGCCAGTTTGCTGTATAGAACTTTTGGTTCTGGGAAATTTCGTTCTATAATTATATGTCTATATCTTGATTTTTTTAAGGAGTTATGCAATTTGAATCTTGCAAAATCTTGACCCTCATTATTGTTGCATAATGGAGTATATCACAAACACTCGAACCCATGCAAGTACAGTGGTCTCCGCCTGAGAGCCCACCTCTGCTGCGAAACAGAATTTTTCCTCTATAATTTGCCCCTCTAAGAACCCGCTGCAGGTGCTCCTAAATAAAAAAACCCGCCTAAGAGCCCGGTGTTGGGCCAAGACACCCGAGTACTTATGGTATAATTTTCCACATCATATTGTCCACTTGAGAGAAATGCACAGTGCCAGATGTGCAGTAAAATGAGGACGGGGATAGAGAGAACAAGTAGACAAAGGAATGGAAATGATGGTTGACGTATGATTGCATAATCAGGTCACGTTATTGACTAACCCGCAACCGTTTCGTTGTTTGACAACACGTGGGATAGCACTTGTGATTGGCTTTGTGGATAAGTAGGAGAAAGTTAAGCCTCCTGTCTGGTCAGTTGTTCTGCTACTTCTGTTGGTCTGTAAACACTTGAGTAACTTGTGTGAATATCTGCTGGGTAGATAGCAGTATCATATTTTCAACATACCGTTATGTGAAAACCAACTCAGCATTTAAACACTGGGTAGTATTGATATAATTATAGTTTTATACGCTCAAAAAGATCAGGAATTGCTACATCTAATATTTTCTAATTAAAATATACACACAGGGAAGAGGCTGTACCTATTTACATGGTTAAATCTTTAACTAACAGTACCCATCAACTAATCATGGTAGTGAAGACAATCTCTGGTCAGACAGATTAATTTTCAGTCCTTCTAAGAACCCATCTGCCCAAGAGCCCGCTTTTTTTGTCTCCTGATGACCAAGTTTTTCGGCGGAGACCACTGTATTCTTACTTATTTAACACACAGTTTTCATTACAAATGACACAGACTCAGTTTCTTTAGAGCTTCCCAAATAGCAGAATGTGAACTTTTACCAAAGTCAAAATGGCTTCCCACCAAGTTTTGGACTTCCCATCAAAGGAGATGGAAAGGTGAAAAGTTTGCAGACTTTCAAGCATCATGAAAAATTATCAAATTTATCTATGTGGTTACAAATTACATCAAAATGCAAGGAAGGAATTAGATAAACTTTTCATATAACTGGACAGCTTCACATTTTGATAAGAAGGTACTCATCTGATGATGCAATACTTTCTCCCACTTGCAAATTCAACAAAAAAATCAAACAATATATGTTTACGATTGGAAATACCTCTAAGTGCTAAAAACACAAACATGTTTATTTGAGGTATAGATAAAAGTGATAAATTATAATTTTCATTCAGTTCTTGCAGGTGCTAAAATGATATGCATGTAATTGTTACCCGATAATGCCAGTGATTTCATTCTGTTTCCAACATATTTTCCTTATTTCTTTGAAGTATAGATAGAAGTGACAAATTATAATTTTCATTCATTTCTTGCAGGTGCTAAAAAGATATAATTCTTACCTGATAATGCCAGTGATTTCATTCTGTTTCCAACATATTTTCCTTTGTCAAGTCTCTAAAACTATTTAAAACATGGTTTATAATCTCCACTAAAATCTCCAGTCTAGTATGTGCACTTTTTTACTATAAATACAAATTATTTAAAGTTATATTTATAATTTTAATTACGTTCTCCTGAGATGGAAACAAACTTTTCTTCTGATATATGAAATGCCATTGTCCTGTCGTGAGGCTGGGTGAAATTACTGAAATAATAAAATTTTTGTGGGGACCAACAGGCTTGCAGGGAGGTTTGGGGTACCTACTGGAAGTGCAATAATGTATTCTTGACTTCTGACGCTGAATGTATGCCAGCAGTAATGAGTTATTGAATTTGGATTTGGCAGCATAAATAATGTAAAATTCAACAACATTTGGGAATCAGTGCATGAGATTTTGATCTCAATAAGCTGAAGTACGGCTACCTTAACTCAATTTACTAAATCCTCTGATTATTTACCATGTCTTTCATTTAATATCAAGTTAATCCTTGATCTTGGCATCAGATCTGAAATCATCCCAAGGCTTGTTGAAAATGAGCTTGACTTGGGTGCCATGAGGATTTGGTGAATACTGTGTGAATGGTTTATACAGTAACAACTGCAGGACTGATGCTTGACAGTTACATGTATTGTGCATTCAGTTTTTCAAGCCTTTGGTATTATTATTATGTCTGAATTTTGACAATAATTTTAATATTGGTTGACAAATTCATTCATCACCAGCACAACATTGAAATATTGCTGTCTTTTACCTTCAAGTACATGTATCGTGTTCCCATTATATGTCAAGGAAGGATTTCAAAATGTACAATCTATCAAACATCATCATTATATCTACCTTTGTTCATTGTAGGATAAGCATGAATCAGCAGTCCAGTCCTCTCAGTTTTTGCAAATTTTTTTGTCTTCTTTTAATGGTAGCAGTGTAGAAAAAGCCAATAAAGAGTATATTCACATGTCCAGGGTGAAACAGATCAGTCCTGTACTGTTCAGATACTCGTAAGACTGTTTTTTGTGTATATATATTTATAGATCATTATGCTCAGACATGGTTCATCAACTTTAAAAATATGTCTTTTTTTTTTTTTTAATCATCATTACCAATCATAAATGGCAGCATAATTTGTAGAATATTTTCATCTTTATCTTATTTTGTTTTGTCTTGGCATATGTTATAAGCCTACATATGTACATGTATTTTATCTTCCTTCTTTTGCACTACATCAAGATTCCAAGCATGAAGACACCCACTGTTTTAGTCTTCTCTATTTTTTTTTTCCTCTCATTTTACATTACGAACAGTTCTTTTTTTTTTTGGCTCGTTATGAATGAATATGCAACATTGTACCAAAAAAGGATAGCCATTGGATAATATGGCATTCTAAATAAAATAATTTTGATATTAAGATGAATAATCTGTGAAATATTCTTATTATTGTCTTTTTTTTTTTTTTTTGGTTGGTTCTTTAACTAAGATGGTAAAAAAATTGTGTCATGTGCATCGACATGTACTTTGTGTTTTTGAAGTGTGATTTCTCACATTTTTCTGCTTATCGCTATTACCTCAAAAAACATTAATAATTATGATAGTAATAAAGGGCATTTATATAATGCCTCACCCCCAAAGGACTCGAAGCGCTTTACAGAACCAAAATGTTTAACGGCCACAAACGAAATATGCTTCAAAACAGACAGGAGCAACAATATCCATGTACGTACATATTCATAACAAAAAAGTATTTAGACATGATTCGAGAAAGACTACATCATGTAGTTGGACACTTCTTTCTCTACTTCTCCAAGTAGTATTTGACATGAAATATGTTCTAGACACATGCACTGGGCATGATGAATAATACTGCATATTTTATTTCTATTTTCATGATCTCCTTCCTAGTTGTACTTCTACCTTCCTCAGTGAGTTTCACAAGGAGAAATGAGTCAGATGTCAAAGGAAACTTTCTTTAGAAAGTCAGATTTTGCAAGGCATTTCAACCTGAGCATAAAGATTTTGGTGCAGAAGACTTGTTTGTAGACATATAGATTCTTTTTTTTTTTTTTTAACCAAACTTAAATGCACTTTTCTTCACTTTCTATTAATACTCTTTCCACGGAAATTTGACACCTTAGTCATTTGAAATGGTTGCAAAATATTTCAGTATGAACATCCAACATGATAAGTGTTGGTGGTAAATCTACAGAGGCCTATCGGGATTATAGGCCATCAAGATTTGAGCTTCTTAATAATAAATCTGCCAGTGCCACTGGCCTTTCTGGAGCCTTTTTGTCATACATGTAGCTTTTTCTGTCCAAGACATCTACTTGTACATGTGTGAACAAATACATGTCCAGCATGGTAGGTGTACGTTCATGGACAGGATCTATGACACATAATTTTAAACATGGCCAAAGTAATGGCCAAAGTAACTTTAAAATTGTGTCAATTAGTCAGAGACCTCTCAAAAAGCCATGATCAACCCAAAGCTAATACACTGTAGATCTGTCTAATGATCATAGTCCACATGATCATTCTGTACTTCTTTCTCATGAGGCTTTCCCTAGACAAGACAATAACACATTGCATGTAATTATTCTGTCTTAGGAAAGGTTTCCATGTGATATTGATAGTAATAGATGCCTGTTAAATCTATGTGAATCCGTAGACAGTGGTTGTAACAAATTTAACTGATAGTTAATTACATGTAGTTTGATAGCTTCAGAATCCAGGAACAATGTGGAGAATGAAGGTTGAAATGTTATGACTGATGCTTAGCTTTGACTCTTAGGCCTACATGTTTGTAGTATGCTGAACTACATAATGTTACATCTTCTTATGTCCTGAATGATAGTGTCGTGAGCAAGTCTATTATAAAGACAGTTCAGTATGTTTTATACCTACTTTACTGTCCTTGGGTTAGGCCTGGCGCTAGATACAAAAAACCCGTAAGATTCAGCCTACAATGACATCATTTAAATATGGCCAAAGTACTTTATTGATCAGTGTCGGTCGACCCACTGTGTGCTACCAACTGCTGCCAAGACTGAACCATTAGCACAGTCATTGCAGCGTATTATTGCTAGTGGTGTGATATGTGGTACGTTTTTGTTAGTGCATTAACTATGGATCTAGTTTTATTTTGTTGTCGGATATCCCGACGGGAACAGTCCCCGTGCACGTTTTGGCTGCCTGATGAGGCTGCTGTTAGTGTTACGGGTTATCAGAGAAAGGAATGGTAGGGAGCATTTTGCGGCAAAACAGACTTTCATCAAGCAACATCATAACCCCTATCAGCTAAACTAGATCTTGACTTATTCAAATAAAACTCATGTGTCTGCGTGTTGTCAAGTGTCAACGCTCCACTCATCGAAATTACGAAATCATTCATACAAACAAGAAAATCCGCAATCAAGTTCCTTGTTGGCGTTGCCTTTTGTCTGCCTTCCATCTTGCCTCTTTCCTTCCCGCTCCTAAATCAGACACTCAGCTTGTCTCTTTATTATTTGAGTAATTGACATTATGACACATGGAGATTTGCGTAGATTTTAGTGTGTTAGTGGCTGGTTCGTGAGTCCGAAGCGTACACGTTCACTACCGACAACACCACTCACGCATATTCAGAAAATGCGTGTGAATTTCTGTACCGGTACACCTCTTTCTTCTGCAATACAAATAGCATGAATTACTCTTAAGAGTAGTACTCGTCTAGGTCATAAGTAACACACTTCTCTAAACGTCCACTTCACAAAATTAGTTTAACTTAAGTAGGAAAATGGTCAAGACTGGTGAAATTAACATGTAGGCATAGAGTATCATTTTACACGTACATGTGGTTTGTTTCCCCTCCACCATGCAAATGACTCTCTTAACAAAAGAATTTTGTTGCAAGTTTATACATGTACATCTTAATCAAATATCAACGGTAAATTAGATTTATGTACATGTAGTTGTATGCAGTTCTGCATGACACACACACGCATAAAGAAAGTACACACCTATACGGATGTAAGGGGAGGGGATGGGGGAGAGGGGCCATAACAAAACCCAATAGGGCTTAAATAAAATGATGATAACAACAGTAACAATAACAGTAGGCTTATAACTAAGGTGAGGTCGTGTCTTATGGTGGTGGTGAGTGAGATACGAGAGGCGGAGAAGAGAGAAAGAGAGATGTAGAAAAGAAGGGAGGGGGGGTTGGTATTTAGCAGATGAAGAGGGAGGACGAACAGAAAGGGAAAAAGACAGAAGAAAAGACACAAGGGAGTTCTGTGGCCGAGGGGGTCAGGCATGGCTTCTTGGTGAAAACTTCTTAGGTTCGAATCTAAGCGGGGGATGGGAAAGATTTGGAACCTGCTTCCTTTTTTTTTTCTCTCTCTCTCTTTCTCTCTCTCTCTCTTTCTCACTGATTCAACGGTCCCTTGGCTCCTTGGGTGGGCTATGGAAAAGTCTGACGTCTAGCCTTCTCGGATAACATTATACCGGAGGACATAATATTTGGCAGGTATCGTGTGTACGTCACTATATAATGCTGAAAAAACCTTGGCAATGAAAAAGTCGGATGAAGAATAGGTGATGCTACAACGACAAAATTTCCAGAGACTCAAAATTTCTACCCCATTTCGTGTTCACAAATTCAGCAAGGCTTTGAAGTGAAAAACTGCAGAAGCGATTTTAGTTTTAAATTTTATTAAGTTTAATGAAAAAATACTTAAACAATAAATAAATAAATAAATAATGGATAAAACAGGCGTGCACTTAAATCGTGCCAAATTTTTTAGGGAGTTGAACAAATCTTAGTAGGCCTATGCTTCAAATCTAGAATTCCATACGGGTTGAAAATACACAGAAGCAAATTGAACTAAAACATGTAGATAATTTAGTATGATAAGATTTCACGTAATAAATGCAAACTAAATGAAGACTGCTTCTTCCTTCCATGTTTCTTTCTATCATTCTTCCTTCCTTTCTTCTCCCTTTCGTTTCCTTTCTTTTCTTTCTTCCTCTCTGTCCTTCTTTTTTTGTTTGCCTTTTCTCTCTTTCTTTCATTCTATGTATTTCTTTCTTTTTCCAGCTGAATGTAAATCAACATACATGTAAGCTTAGTTAGGCTAGGGCCTATGTCTGTATATTATGTGCATGTATTGTGCTCATCGGGTTCCAACATTAGGGCCATTTTATGGTTGTTTACATGCATTTTTGACATTTTGTTACATGAACGGTTTAAAATGACAATGGTCAAATAATCAAACAAAGACTACACGTACATGTATTTACAAAATAATTATGCACCCATCTCTTATAAGCACGAATTTTCTAATTCACACTTGCAAATGTAGAAACTTCATCTCTCTGGCATGTGCCATTAAATATGTAAATACATGTATCTAGATGACCTTCATATATGCAAGGGGGGGGGGGGGGGCGCAGTGGCTCCCTGGTTTTGGCGTCTGTTC
>JBCAUA010459856.1:0-17457 GCA_038406235.1 Peronia verruculata | reverse complement strand
GTTGGTTGGTTGGTTGGTTGGTTGGTTGGTTGGTTGGTTGGTTGGTTGGTTGGTTGGTTGGTTGGTTGGTTGGTGGAAATATGAGATCCCGTTGGCTTTTACAAATTTGATGAAAGTAAGGTTATATTTGGATTAAAAAGAAAATATGTTCATTGCATTGTGCCTGGCAATTCCATCGTAGTTTGTCAAAAGTTTTGTTGTTGTTGTTGGTGGTGGTGGTGGTGTTTTGTCTTGTTTTGTTTTGTTTCTGTCTGTCACAATGGGTTAATATTTACCTATCTACTCAAATACAACTCTAAACATCACTGGAAACGACGTCTTGCATTTCTTCAGCCTCTGAAAACTTCATTTGATGTGTTACATGTTATATATACGAGAGATCCCCAAACTAAATTGGATTTTTAAATTTCATTTTTCAGCTGAAGTCTTCGAGGAAACGGCGTTGAGTAAATCTACGAGTCAGAATTTCAGCTTTCAAGACTTTATGATACATTTGCCAATGTCAGACTCCACTGCCCTCTAAGTTGCAGACTGATTTATGTCAGGTCCTGATCTTTGTGGCAGTGAACGTGAATATAGTAATTCATGACAATGGACGAAAGCATTTCTATTCACTCTTCTCCCTTCAGTTTTCTATGTCTATTTTGTGCTATCATTCAACGGTGATACACTCAAGGCTGCTCTTACTGTGTGTCCAAAGAGCAAGTTAAGAATGAGATGTTAAAGGGAACAATCAGGGTGTCCAAATTCCAGATCCGATCCACTTTTTCCATTCTTATAGGTCTGTGTCCATCCAAACTAATTTCTTACTTCTGTGACAGACTGATAAATCTCCAAGACCATGTTTAAATTGCGCCATCATTAAAGACAGGAAAGCAAATCGTGGGATTTCATTTTTCTTTCCAATTTTTTAGTAAAATGTTCATTTACAACGTGTCTTGATTTTCTTTTTCCAATCACTCCTGGTGGCACCATCCATCCACAAAATTCCACTTATCAAAGTTTAGTTTGAATAAAGATCACAACAGTTGAGCCATGTTCCCTTCGTCCCAAGGCTTTCCAGTACCGTATGAGGAAAGGTGTGGATATGATGACGAAGACTAGTATGTGCAAATGTTGCTAGTCGGCTAGGCAACCACAAACTTGCTCATTTTTATTTTATTTATTTATTTATTCATTTATTTATTTATTTATTTATTTATTTATTATTAATTTTTGTTTTATGTATTTACGAAAGAACAGTACTATAGAAGAAGAATCGGGTTCAATAATTACCGGCATATTTTTGATTCCCTGTTTTCCTTCGTAAATTCTATCAAGGGAGGCAGGCATTCATCAGAGCCTGGTTGTTGTTGTTTGTTGTTGTTGTTGTTGTTGTTGAGGATAGTACCTTAAGTAGGCTCAATGGTGGCTCTCTTCTGAGAAATGAGGAGGAGTAGAAAAAGTAATTGTGGCAAAGATGGCATTTACGGTGTTGTACGTCGTTGTCGTTATCAGTACTGTTCACATTGTTGTTGTCATAACTGATGCTGTCGTTGTTTGTTCTGTAATTGCTGTGTTATGTTTGCTGCCGTTGTTTATGCTACTGCTGTTATGTTGCTGTTGTTAGTTGCTGTTGCTGATACTGTTGCCAATGATGACGATGATGATGACGATGATGATGCTGATGTCACTGTTGTTGCTGCTGTTTTATTGTTTCTGCTGTCTTGTTTTATAGTTATTGTAATGCTGTCTCCGACTCCCTCCTATGGCTTTCTTCAGCAGGTCAGTCCGTGTAATCCAAAAGCCCTGTATTTACTGACTGTTCTTCCGTCCTTCCACCCTGACAGCGATAGGCTCCTCAGCTAATGACATCTGATACTTCTTGCTCTCTTTACTTTTCTCTTTTTCTACTTACTCTCTCCGTTCTACACCTCTCCACTTCTGTTCTACACCCACCCCTTCGGCGCAAAGTCCAGGCTCTAAACTGACCCAGGTGACCAGGAAAGCTAAGTAGGATATTTGACATGCCGCCAATGGCTCTGGGATTCCCAAGACTTTCAGGACTCTATCTGATGTTCTCGGCTCGGTGGCATTCGTCTTTCAAAGAAAGGCTTTTGGCTCGAGATAACACTGCGCAAGGGCCACACCACACCGGACCTCTCGCTACGCAAACAGTAAACATGTTTTTTGCCCTAGCTGCTGAATTAGAGGTGCGCTCAGGTGCACGGGTGACCACGGGGAAAAGTATCTCAAATCATCGGAAGTAATTTCACGGGGCCACTGAGCCGAGCTGGACTTAATGCTTCGAATACTTCCCTGTGTAGCCTCTGCTGGTGGTGGCTGGTCGCTGGACACTCCAAGAGGTCACATCTACGTCACAGCTGTCTCAGCCAATCAACTTGTTTTATACGTGTTCACTTGCACAGAACGGGCAATGGTCTTCGTGTCCAGAATCACCTGTGGGAGCGAGAGACGGAGGCAAGGGAGGAGGGCAAGAATTCGAGGATCCTTATATTTTTTCGGTCACAGATCACACATTTTAAACTTGAACGACAAGAGTGCCACAATAACAACATTAAACGTTGCTTGGATGGGCCCTAATCTGTCCTGTAACAACAACAACACAGAGGGAAAGCGGTGAGAAACAGCAAGAGGCAGACCAAGATGCCATCGAATAAACAGATACAGATAGCAAACTTTCTCTCTCATATTTAAAGTAATTTAACAGGTATGTTGGTAAGTGGGTGGAGATAAAAGGATAAATAAATAGAAGACATTTGAATAGGTAGGTAGTTAAGTATATGTTATCTGGTAGAGTGAGAGAAGTAGTAAGAGACTTATTTTGGTAGCCAGAAGATGGTAAATAGCTAAGATAGGTTGGTAGATAAATAGGTACTAGATAGATAGACAGCTTGGTGATAGCAAAGATAGTATTCTGCTATCTTTGGTGATAGTTAGGTTGGCTGATTCGTTGTTGGTCGGCCGTTCGGTCGATTGGTTTTTTTGGTTAGATGGTTAATTGCTTGCTTGCTTGTTGCTTGGTGGTTAGTGGTGGTAAATTGGTTGATTCGTTGATCGGTTGGTTGGTTGATTAAATGGTTGGTTGGTAGGTTGATTAGTCGGTTGGTTGATTTCTTGCCTTCCTGATTGGTTGGTTGGTTGGTTGGTTGGTTGGTTGGTTGGTTGGTTGGTTGGTTGGTTGGTTGGTTGGTTGGTCACCAAATTATACGCCTAGTATACGTATATGTGAATTTTATATAAATGAGCCTGTTTGGGGGTTTGAAAGGGTGAAGGGAAACCTGATTGACTAAAAATAACATGAAATTATTCTTCACTATACATGAAAACTGCTGCTGGACAGGTTATTTGCTTTCTTACATGCCGAAACCCTGTTTAGCATCTTTGCTCAAAATCAATAGTGATGATTTTAATAATAATAGTAATAATTTTTTTTAAAAACTGGAGGACCGGGTGGACAGACATTTATTTTGTCCAGATCATTGTGTCTATCCTTTACCCAGTTAGCTTCACCTCATGCATCGAAGCTGCCAACACTTTCTCTCTCTCTCTCTCTCTCTGGCTCTCTCTCTCTCTCTCTCTCTCTCTCTCTCTCGTTTTACCTCCATTTTCAATCGTCTCTCCGCCCTCCGAATATGCCCACCTTTTCTGCCCACAAATTATCCTTTCACCTGGAGAATGGGTGTAAATAAACAGGTGTTCGGAGGGTCCCACAGTTCACACTTAACCGAGCCCTAACTTCTTTCAACAAGTTATATTTTATCCTTCGCGTCCTTTGTACAATTATAAACACTTGTGGTCCCAAGGGTGGGCACTTAAGGGCCCTCTAAACACCCAGCTCCGGGGGGAATTTGCTTGTGCTAAGAGGCACTGGCAGCCTTCGACCGTCCCCCAGAAAACGTTGGAACAGTGAGAGTGATGGCAGATGCAGGTGGCCTGTAGGAAAAATGAATTCTAAGCACTAAATACTTGGCAGTTGTGCTTTACTAGCGTCAAAGACCTTAAAAAAGAATAAAAAAGAAAAAAAAAAAAAGAAAAGAAAAAATGAAGGAAAAATTCTCTGAGAATTGTAAGTCCCAGAAAGTTGATCGCCTACAAAGTGTGGTTCTCAAAGAATCATATATTATGATGTATTATATTTTGAGATGGCCAGCACGAAATAGCCGTTCGCATATTGTTGAAAGGAGGTGATTAGAACGTAACAGGAATGGCCAGCTTAAGACGTTTAGCTTGTATGACTGTGTCCATCTATTGAACTCTCTCCGGTCTCAGTCAGTCTGTTTTTGGCACCACATGAATTTTGTTTTAAAAAAAAAAAAATGCCATTGATGTATCAAAAGTAACTAAAATATCAGTCAGTTTGGTGGGTGATCATAACATTAAACAAATAACCTTATTATTTTTATCGTTTAGTTCAAACCTTAGATCATTTTAAAATATATCATTCTGTTTCAGGTTTTGGGGTGAACTGAACGATTGAGAGATATATTTCTGAGATCACAAAGTCGTGTGAAATGTAGGTGTAGGACTTTTCTTGTTTTAATTATTGCACATGATCTGCTGCAGTTTTTAGCTATTGTGCATACACATTATTATTATGTCGGTTTTATTAACAGTATACCCTGACATTATGACTACTTTCATATCCAGCAAAGTATTATAATAGGTATGAAACATACCAGAAAAAAAAAGAATAATACATATGAAACATACCAAAAAAAAAAAAAAAATGGTCAGATATTCTTCTGGCATTAAGCTGCTTCAAGACATCATTGTGATATGTCTTAATGAGGGCTTAGCACATGGACTTTTCATTCGGCCTGTCCACACCACGTCGAACCAACTCGTTCTAGACGGTAGTCTCACAGGAAATGGCCGGTCCAGCGAGGGTCCGTTGACCTCTGGCTGCTGAGGGCAACTATGCACAGTCAGGCATGCCCACACTCCAAGCGTGAAAACTCTCTTCTAACTTTCGGCAAAGGCTATTACTCCTTACGTACGATTAACAACGTCGGCCTAACACCCGGCTCTACAGGACATTGCCTTCTAGAGCCGCTTAGACCCAAGGTAAGGCTTCGTCTTGTAGCTGGCCGGAGGCTTAAGGCAGTGTTACGCCGACTTAGCCCCAGGTGACCTGTTTTTTTGGCGTGCTCCAGCGTTTTCCTAACTCACCCGGCGAGAAGCCAATGTGCCCTCTGCATGACTTGTTTGACCCAGAACGCCAGCGTGTTTTGACATTTCCCTTGTGTAAACCCCAGTCAAGCTTTTCGATGTCGGGCAACGCAAGTGTCCCAGACCCGATCACAGCGTTTCCTCTGGAATCAAGAACCACTCAGAGACCTGCGAATCAGATACCCAGGCATATAAGCTTTGGCCATAAGCGAAGCCCACATAAAATGTGTACTGCGTAGTTTCTTTTCAATCGTATTCATTATTTCATAACAGAATAATGTAAAATTAGGCCAACAATCTTCCAGTCTTATTTATGAATCAAAACTTTTATAGACATACAATATTAACAAAGAGACAGAAAAAAAACCCACATGTATTATTTTCAAGGTAATAATAATAATAATAATAGTAATAATAAAATTACAGTAATGTTAAAAAAATGGATTCACAAGTGGACAAAATTGTACAACGACTAGAATTGTGTAGATCGTAATCTGACATTAGATAGGATGTCATACTGCAGTGAAACGACTGGCCATGTTGGCAGGGAAAAGCCATAACATTTCCGTCAGAGGATTGTGTTTTTAACAAAAGTGCCATGTCTTTCAACATTTCGAAGCACTTGTCAGAGAGACCATTGGCTGAGAAAAAGCCCCAGCTCGACATGTGTGGGTGATGAATTATGAGTGCAGAACCATCTTTGTCCTTTTGAACCCAAATCATTAAAACAGCCAGAGTCTTCGTTTACTTTTCTAACTGTTACACAATCAATTTACTGCCAAAATTCCTGGCTGCCAAATAAGACTGCTGAATTTGAATTCAGACTCTATTTTACAATCAAATCCGTGCAAAGAGACGTCTCTTTTTACATTCTTCTATTTGGGCATTCTGAATACCTAATTAAATATTATCATTCTTTGGACCAACCAATTAACTCAGGAATGAGACATATTTTCAATTTTGGTCCATCTATCTTGAATGGATTGCTTTTCTTAGTTCATTGTTCTTCACCGCTTGCCAATTTTAAGTTCAGACCGAAATCATTACATCTTTTAATCACTATGCATTAATCAAATATTGCCTCTTTGACTTTATGCTACTTTCTATTTCTGTTGCTATTCTTCACCTTTTTTTTTTTTTTCTTTTCTTACCTTTTTTTCTCTCTCCTTCTTTTCTAAGTTCTTCCTTTGTTTCTCTCTTCCTTTGTTTCTCTCTTTCTTTCTTTTTTTTTCTTTCTCTCTTTCCTTCTTTCTTTCTTAATTTCTCTTTACTTTCTTGGTCCCTTTTCTTTTTTTCCTTCCTCTTTTTTTTCTTTATTCTCTCTTTTTTTTTTCTTTTCTTTGCCCATCCGTTGCTGACCCAAGTACTGCATTGATTTCATGTTTCACCTACATTTTTCTTACTTTGTATTGTGAAACTTTGCCACTAATACGTCATTTCTGCTCTTATACTTGAATAACACATGGGAAAAACGACAGCAATCACAGTATATAGTTTTCGTGGTTATCTGCCTTACCAATAGCCATCCAAGTGAAGTTTCGTGCCCTCGGTCTGCCTCTATCTAAAGGCTACTGTAATACTATAAACACACACACACACACACACACACACACACACAAGGGATATATTTCGTAAACAAGATTCATACACTCTCAAATCTTAAAATTCATTTACATTAAACGAGTATATTGTGACTACCGTCATTTTTCCCCTGTGGTCTTCACTTGATTTATTTTATGACAAGGCTGTCGCTACCAGGTGGTCAAAATAGACCTTGTGGTTTATTGCAACCAGATGATCTTAATAGTGTGACTAAATGTTTCAAGATACATGAATGAGACCTGTATTTCACCATAACTCTTACCTTATACCCTAACTATGTCTCTAATTCGAACCCTACCTCTAACCCTAATCCTTACTCTAATCTAGCTTTACCCTAACGCTAATTCTAACCCTAACCTTAATCCTAAATCTTACCCGAACAACGAATCTAAACCTGACCCTAAATCTAACCCCAAATCTATTTGGCCTGTTGAAGAATTTCTCCTTTCTGAAGTGTAGAATCCAGATATAGAGTCTGCAAGTTCTAATTCAATGTCCGGAATAAATCATACGTTGCAATTTGATTGGTCAAAATGGAAAATCTGGTGGCAATAGACCATTGAGGCTATTTTAATGGACAATCGTAATGGGTACTAGAGACTGCAATAAATGTGTTGATTGCGCAATGGTGTCTGAATGTGGGCGTATGTTTGAGACTATCTAAAACCTAATAAATGAAGGATTTCTCAAGCCCATTATGCAGAATCTATGACGTCTTTAGATCTAAATTGCTTAGTTTTGCTCTATTTCGGTCTGTTTAATTTATAAATCTATATCGTTTTGCTGTTGTTTGAAGTATTCTGGGCTATTTAATAACATAATAATTCAGTGGATGTCAGTATATGTATAGATAATAAGTAGTTTGTTCTAATCACAACTGGACATGATGGAGAAGTGAACCTGGAAAGCGATAAAAAGTGGGCTGGCAAATATACAATGAGAGACCCAAATCAGTCATTAATTTGTTGGAGAAAAAATACATTAAAGAAATACAGTACATGGGTCCGCAGCGGGTGGGCAGAAAAAAAAAGAGAAAGGAGAAAGGGAAAAGGAAAACAAGGAAGAAAGAAAGAAAGAAAGAAAGAAAGAAAGAAAGAAACAGGAAGAAAGAAAGAAAAAGGTAAAAGAAAGAAAGAGAAATTTAGAAAGAGAGAAAGGAAGAGCAGGGCAACAAAGAAAGCAAGAGAGAGAGAACAAAAAAGACAGAACGTATACAGAAAGGAGAGAGGGCAAAAAAAAAAAAAAAAAGAAGAAAAGGTAGGAAAAGAAAAGGAGAAGAATAGCACCAGAAATAGAAAGTAGCACAAGGTCAAAGAGGCAATATGTTATTACACAAACATGCACATACACATGCTATATAGACTACATTGACCCTTTCAGTGCGTATGCTCAGATTAATGTCCGCGGCTTGCACTAGCAGATAAGCCGATGTGCCATTGGTTTACTTAAATGCTAAACTAGTGGTCATAGAATGAAGATGTTTTCGTCTAGTAATAAATTTGATGTCCAAACAACAAACCTGCAGATGTATTCCATCATGGTCAAGGGATAAGGTGATTGCATCTCGATGAAAATGGTGAGAGTGTGAATCTTATAGTGCCCATGAACTGACTCGACAGTCAAATGGCCTCCTAGGTAGCAAATCCAGACGTCCAGCCTTCTCGACTGATACTGAATATATTTTGGAAATTTTTTTGTGAATATTATACATACTAGGAACCCTCGGCAGTTAAAAATCCGATCAAAAGTTGGCGGAGATGCTCCTTTCGGGGCAAATTTTCCAATTTCGAGATCAACACCTTTTGAATTTCTCCTCGCCATACTGCAGACGCCATGGACATCGAGAGAATCCTATTTTCTTTGATTAAAAGTCTACAAAGTACACACTTCAAAGAATACATAAAAAATATAAATAGATAAGTAAATGAATGAATAAATAAATAGACACATTAATAAATAATAATTTAAAAAAAGGGATGCATTAGTTTGTTGCAATGCTCATGACCGTGGAGCTACGCTTTGAGATTTATTTAGTTCTCATGATTGCATTACAGTTTTTATCTTTTCGATTTTTTTTTCCCGCTCTTTGCAGTTTCATTCACTCTTTGCTCACTCAAAAAGTTAATCACTCCTTCCTTGTGGTTCGACCCGGTGTAATATTTATTTCGACACGAAACGTAGAATTTTCCAAGCCCATCCCAAGATATTTTGTGTCAGATTCAAAGAGTGAAAATGATCACAAAAAGAAGATAATAGTGAGATAAGATATATTATATCAGATGAAAAACGGAAGAAAAAGTACAAGCTGATCTCTCCCATACAGGGTAGAAAACTGGACCTCACGCAAAATGCAGAATGAAAGTGCAAAAGATAAAGTTAGCCTGCATAATGTGATTTTTTATGTGTCCCCATTACATACACGCTGTAGATGCGCGAGGGGCGAACAAGTATGGACAGGTGTGAGCGAGTGATCCAAAATCTAAACATTTTTTATTTATTTTTTTTTTTGATTATCAACAGCTTCGCTGATGCTTCGCTTGTGTTATTCCTGACGAATAACTAGTGATTTTAGTTAAATAGGCAAGAATTTACTAAACGCTACTAAAAAAGAAAAATGAATCAGACAAATACCCAAAAATGAATGGGATGTATCCTAGTATTTAAAATGTGGGAGTAATGGGCCGGTGGTCATATTGGCCAATAGGGGAAAGCCAATATTATATCATTTGAAATATCATTTTTAGTAGAGGCGTAAGGACTTCCCGGAAGTAATCTTGATTTACATACTGTAAAGAAATTCAATGACAATCATTTAGATCAAAATACATGTATTAGTATATCCGAAGAAGATCATAAAAGATAAAAACTGTGAATCTGACATCATGCAACATAACACTCACATACAAAACCGATAAATAATTGCACAAATAAGAGTTTTATTTCCTTCGTGGACCATTATATTCTGGCAGTTGGTAAATAAGAGTTTGGAGAGGATTATGTCAAAAAAAAAAAAAAAATGACTAGTTTACAGTCTTGCGAGGCAAAGGGTTAAGGGAATCCAAACTAAAACAGGCACATTTGCAGCGAACTGGTAAGCTGTCTTTCTTGTATTGACCTAAAGCATTTGCAGGTTTTACCAGGCCCTCGTCAAGCAAAGCCAACCCAGGAGTCACTGTTAGTCAGCCTAGCGACAATAATCCAGCCCTGACCCCGCGCCCCACAGGCCTCTTGACCAGGTTGTAGTCAGCGGCGGACGCCAAAACTAACTTTGCCAAAGTCTAGAAGTCAACCAACAAAAAAAAAAAAAGGAAAAGTAGGGTTGCCTCTTAGGACGGCTATTCACACCATTACTCTCGAGGATCTGCAAGTCATCGAATACGTTACAGTCACAACGAAATGTGTATCGATGTTTTTTTTTTTTTTTCGGCTTTGAGGAACACTGAAACGTCTACAATATTTCTGACTTCGATTCTGACAAGATCAGAAGATGTCTCGACTTTTCTGACTTTGGAGAGATCATTTTCATAGTTTTTTATCTATGATTATTCCTGTCAATGTGGGCAAACAATGATTATCTGCTTATAACACATCTAAAACTAGAATTTATTTGAAAAATTCAGAGACGAGTCTAGTTAAAAGTGAATAGTTTTCACTATAACAACAACAATAAACACGACAGTAATCTATATAATAAGAGCGATCAGGGGGAGTGGCACTTATCTTATGGTCCAATAAAGTCAGAATCGGCAGGCATTTAAAATTCAAATAAAATTACACACGTGGGCAAATGATACCCAACTGTGTTATAGGCTACTCTTTATTTTGATTGATTTTACAGAGTTTTGATTAATTTTTTTAATGCCGAACAATCATTCATTTTGTCCGCCATGTGCGTGTGTGTGAATAATACTCAATTGACAGTAAGTTGTGTTCACTCACAATTCGCAAGCAGGCCACCGAGGTGTTTACATCGCTCTCGCTACTCAGCATTGATCTACACTATGTTTTCAAGTGTTTCTGCCATCACTGTGTTAAGAATTTGTGTGTGTCATCACTGTGTTAAGCACATGTATTTGTGTGTGTATGATTGTGTTATTATAGTGTAGCTGTAGAAATTCTTCGTAGCTTTATAATTAATTGTGATGTAGATTATATGATTCAGATTCTTTTAGCATGTAGAATCTAGATTCTAGATATAGGCAGTGCAAAGATCAGAGATAGATAAGTCTTATATTTTACCATTTTTCACAGACGATGGTCAATGTCAGTTTATCATTTTTATCTATATCCCCCGTCGGGAGACCTTGCTAGTATACTATAAATGGCTTCTCTAGTTCTAGACTGGTCACTCTAGATCCTAGACCTCATGTTCGCAGCCCCCTCCTCTCCCTCATGTCCCGTTGTTCTCTCCCTATCTCTCTCCTCTCTCTCTCTCTCTCTCTCTCTCTCTCTCTCTCTTTCTCTCTCCCTGTCCCTCTTATTTGGTTAATTTTTTTTGGTTAGGTTTTTCTTTTTTTATAAAGAAAATGTGTGCATTATCAGGCTGTTTCTCTTCGATGAATGGAATGAATAGGGCAAGTGTTTGTAACAAACAGCCGGTTGAACTTTTGAGTTTGGCTGAAATTAATACAAGATCTAGCTAAGAACTAATAAAACATTTCCCCATTTTTAAAAAAAAATTTAAAAAAGGGAGGGGTGTGATGTTTCAAAATTTAATTTGGTATTTTTGTCACTTCGGTTTTCTTCTTCTATTATTATTTTTACATATTTATTTATTTATTGTTATTAATTTATATTTTTACTCATTTATTTATTTATTTATTTATTCATTATTTATTTATTTATTTATTTATTTATTTTTCTAGATCTAGATTCGGCACATGCACCATAGATAAATAAATAGATCTTTAATAATTAAAAAATAAGGCAAAGGTAAATCTAGATTTATTTGTACTGTTTGAAACATTGTTGATTGATGTGCATATGATTTTTTTTAAAATGATAGGATCTATCCCAATTCACAAACAAAGTACAGAATAGGTGAAACAGACATCTACATTTACCTAAATGTCTACACAGTCGCCATCTTTAAAACAGCGATTACAGAAAAAAAAAAGGAGCGAGATGTTATTATTAAAGCAATTTTTCCGACGTTGTAAAAATAATTTAATATAATTTTTCTTACAAGCTGACAAATCAGAGCATAAATAAATTTTTCCGACAGGCTGTAAAATGAGAGCTTTAATGCAGTTTTTCTCACAAACAATAATAATGATGCAATTTTTCCCACAGCTTGTAAAAATGAGAGTCTAGTGTGCAATTTTCCCAGCAATATTTTCGGTAGCTGTAAACATAAAGCTTCAGTGCAATTTTTCTGACATTTGAGTTATGATCTTAAGTGCAATTTTTCCGCCAAGTTGTAAAAGTAGGACCGTTAATGTAATTTTTTTAGATCAGTCTCATAATATGAGAAAAATGCAATGTTTTGAAAAGTTGCAAAATAAAACTTTTGTGCAGCTTTTCCAACAAGCTGTGGAATATGAATATTAATGTAATTTTCTGAAGAGTTGCAAAAAGTGAGCATCAGTGCAATTTTTCAGACAAAATGCCAATGAGAGTTTGATACAATTTTTCCGACAAATGATAACCGTTAACAATAACGCAATTTTCCCGACACCTTGTGAAAGTAAGAGTCATAATACAATTGTTCCGACAAGTTGGAAAGTGAAAATTAGATACGATTTTCCAATGTTTAAAAAAATAAAATCTTTGATTCAATCATTCAGTGCTGCGAGATAATTAATGAACATTTTATGACAACTTGTAACAATGAAAGCTTTAATATAATTTTTCGAACAAGTTGCGACATATGGGAATTATCACAATTTAAGGTTAAGGTTTTGTAGGCCTTTCAGTCATTCTTATAAAGACCATCTCAGGCATTTACTTGTAAACACATCGAACCGTGGCAGAGGTTGTCAGCATCTCTATGTCAGCTAGGCCTGTACATGATCTGTCACGATAACCGGTTATATCGGTCATATAATCATAATTGATTATAATGACCGATGATTGGTTACGCTGTCCGTCATGATCAACCATGAAAGACATAATTAATCATAGCAGAACAATTCGTTCTCGATGACACGAGAGTCTCCCTTCCCATCCCAATTTCCCTACTACGCACATGTCAACGTTCTTTAACAAACAAACAAAAAAATCACTAACCTGCCAAGAACTGAGTTGTATTCACCATACCCTAGTAGTGTCAACCTTTCTTTACTTTGCATATTAATTAAGTTTTAAATAGCTATAAAACGGTAGCAAGATATTCGTTTCATACATGTACTGACATTTTTTTTTTTTTTTTGGTCTCACTGTTGTTTCTTGTATTTGAATCTATACCGCAGTGGAACTGTTGCATTCTATTTCTCATGGCGCTTTTACTGTTGAGGACACTAGAGTGGTCGACTCCGAGGCGCCCGACGCAATTTTGTATCACATGCTTCCCACTAGGCCTGTGCATGACCAGTCATGATAACCGGTTATACCAGTCCTGGACTCATGAATGGTTAACCGGTTAAAATGACCTATGACCGGTTACGTTGTTGGTCATGATCAACCATGGTTAAAGCAGTCATCAGTTAGCTGCACCGGTGTCTCTGATCTCAAGAAAACCTCGTCCGTCAGCGACACGTGTTCAGCCCAATGCCACCCTTCTCATACCCCTCCCTCTGCGTATGAGCTTTTTTTTTTTTTTCATTAAAAAGGGAAAAACCTCAGCGAGGAGCTTTGCTCGGTATTTAACCCTAGAAGTGCCAAAAAGGGCGATACGGTGTCGGTCATGATCAAACATGAAGTGAGGGTAGAGGCGAGTCACCCTTTTCATCTCCTTCCCCGTCCCTACTACGCTTATATCAATTTTTTCAATTAAAAACAAAACAAAAACAAAAAAACGCCACTGATGCACTAATAATGACACGCCACGAGCTGAGTTGAATTCACTCTTTAACCCTAATGGTGTCAAGGGGACGATCTGCCGAACCTTTCTTATACTTTGCTTATGAATTAAGTTTTAAACAGCTACAAAACGTTAGCACAATATTTGTTTCACACTTGTATTGACATTTTTGTCTCACTATTATTTCTTGAACATGAATCGATATCATAGTGGAAATGGTGCATCCTCTCTCTCCTAGCGCTTTTATGGTTAAAGTCATTAGAGTGGTCGACTTCGAGTCACCCGGCGCAGTTTTGTTTTACATGCTTCTATCAACTGCTTTTATGAATAAACGACTGAAACAGACCATTTTGCATTTCCCAAATTCCCACAATGTCTAGACAAAAAGAGAAAAAGTCATATGAATCAAACTATTGTAATTTTCCCCTTACCCTCACCCACCTCACAGCTCTACCTCTGGTGTCAAAGTTTGGCACGTGGAATGTCTTACTAAAGGTTCGCCAGTTTATTGATCAAATTAAAATCTTAATAAATGAGAGTTATAAGGTAATATTTGGTGTCAAACTGCACTAGAATTCGACGCCCGATCGATCTGCAAATGTCAGATTTGTGAAATATTAAGTTAAGTCTCACATCCCAGGACTTTCTTGATCTAATTTCCCGATCAAAGGTCAAGTGAGCGAAACTCAGGCTGGGTATGGGACTGTGGGTGGCTTTTTTTTTTTTTTTAATGGTTCCAATAGACTAAGGTCAAGGCCATAACCATAACTGGTGTGATGTCGCACATGGCAAAGAGAAAAATATTTAACCGACATAATAACCGGTGACCGACGGTCATGGGGTTGGTTAACCGGTTAACCGTCAGTCACAAACAGTGCCAGTCATGCACAGGACTACTTCCCACTTGTCCTCCACCCTTCACCGCTTGTACCCCTCTCATGCTCTCGACCGTGCAAACTTCTTTGAACAAACGCCTAAAGCAGACCCTGTAGTGTATTTGTCAAATAACTGCGGCATCTTGGAAAAAAATATGTAAATGTTTATGAAACAGACTATTATCGAGCCTTAAAGTTAGAATCGCATTTGTACAGATCTCTCGTAACTTTTCCCCCATTCCCCACCCACCACAGGTCTTTGCCGTTGTTGGCCTAGTTCTCACGTGGTATGGCCGTCCCAAATTAGTAACTGGTGAGATGGTTGCCACTTCTTTTGATCAAATTAAGATCACCTCTAATGAGAATTATAGGGTAGCATTTGGTATCAAACTGCACCCTATCGAACTACCTCAAGCAAAGTATTTGATTCAGTTTGAACTATCATTTCATAATGTTGTGTGCTTATATTGAGTGTATGCTTTTTCCAAGATTTATTTCAAGATTAAGGGGGAGGGGGGAGGTCCTGGGTTTTTTGTTTGTTTGTTTGTTTTTCTATTAAAGATAGCCTATTTTAACCATTTTCTATAGAATTCGACATGTTCAAGTCAGAGGATAACAGTGAAATGGTTGCCATGGCAACGCCATCTTGGATTTGGCATCTCAAAAAATGGCTTACTTCAAATCTGTCTAGTCCGCCAAATTTTAAGAAATCTTGATGAAACTTGGTGAATTTGTTGTTTGACACTCTTGTTGTTTACCCTCGCCATTGTCTTGACTGCTATTTGTGGCAGCTCTTGGTCAGAAGGTAATGACATCGGGTTTTGGATGATTCCGAGTATCATTTTATTTAAAAATGATAATTACGCTATAATTTTGTTTCCGGTCTAGCTCAATCCCCACTGAATGGATTTCAGTGATGGAACAGTAAATACGCCGACCTGTCAAAGCGAAAAAAGAACAGTTATGCTTTTATAGAGTGGGTTTGTAAAAAGACAATATTTTTTTAAGGACGACTGTCATCGTACAGACACATCCTCAGATTTCAGATACTTTTCCGATTGAATCTCCATTGATAATAGAATCATTATTATTATTATTATTATTATTATTATCATTATCATTTTTATAATTATTATTATTATTGTTTGATAAAACAAATTAATGGCGTCAGTGGATATCACTCCAATCAGGCTTGATGTTGAATGCATGGACACATTAGAAAATTATCCATGGAACTGGAACAAACTTCACTAAAATATTATTTTTATTTTGTTCTGCTCTGCTAAATAAAAATCTGATCGTGGATTACTGAGTCCTCTTTTCTCACCTTTTCAGTGATGGGGGGGGGGGGGGAGGGATATGAAATAGAATTACCATTTACCTCTAATGCAGCAGACAGCTGATGCTGATGAAACAGCTTTCTCCACCCTCTTTCTCTGCCTGCCAGCCCCACTGCGTCAGATGTAAATCTCTTAGACAGGCCTCTATTCTTTAAACTAAAAAGCTAAATAAATTATTTTTCTCCATTGTTGCCGTCTATATTGGAGAATTTGCATGAATAAAAAAAAAAAAGAAAGAAAAAGCAAAGAGAGAAAGAAAAGAAAAACACAATGAATTCGCAGTCACAAACAGCCACAAATTTAGAAAAATTTGGCAAATCACAACACATGTTTGTATTCGTCTTGCATTAACATCAACTTGCAATCACAGTCAGCATGAGAATACCTTCAGAGCTCGTTCGAACATGCATATTCGCATTGGTATAAGCATACGGTACAAATACAATAATATTTTAATGGTTACGTCTGGCCAGTTGTTGACATTCATGTTGTTTTACCCAAAACATGTTTGTTTTAGATAGACTTCCCACGGTCTAATGAGGGTGAAATATGCCATGTTTTTATTGTTTCAGAGGTCAGTAGTGGTTTATAGTCACAGGAAGGATAAAAACGCTCTTGGTTTTGACCTAGGAAGATGTGGCAGCCATATATAGCCCTCGCTGGATGCTAAAATGACTCTACGGAAGACCTTTTTGCTAGTGGGTGTTGGGAAGCGAAAATGGAGGAAAAATGAGAGTAGGAGCACAATGGAAAATGCAAAAGAAGGCATAGAAATCATGGAAAGAGGTCTAGTAGGTGAAAAAAGCATGTTTTGTGGTTGAAAGTCCGATTAAAAGCTCTTTAGAGCTGGGTTTTTTCGTTGGTTTTTTTTTTTTGTTTTGTTTTGTTTATTTGTTTGTTTGTTTTGTTTTTTAAGCGTAAAAAAAACTTTAAATGCGCTCTTCTTAAAATGTGTTTTTTAGCACAAATATTCGATCTACTTTTGTATTTATGGAGCAATTGCCATGAAATTTAGCATGAATGCAGAACAAAATGATATCTAAATTTGTCGAGGGGTGGGGGAGGGGGGGGGAGGTTGTATATCATTTTAACTTTTTGAGAAATTTGAGGTTTAGCGGTCAATTTTTGAACAATCTGTGACCTTTTCACATACGAAATTTAAAAAAAAAAATGTAGTAAAAAAACTATGCATTTTATATTTTATCAAAAATCTCTTGTTATAAAATTTAGATATGGATTAGTAAAATATATACACAAAATTACAAGCACATCGGTTGGAAAAGTTCAGAGCCTATAGAAGGTAAAGTTGCACAATATCGAGTAGCTAAATCCAAGATGACGGGCTTTGCCATGGCAGCCATGAGTGAATTCATTTTTTTTTTTTTTTTCGGTTGTTTTCCCTACCTTGACCATGCCAAATTCAATGTTAATGGTTAAAATCATATCCCCCCCCCCCCAACGGAGTTTTTAAAACGAATCTTCCTCCCTCCCTCCCCCTCCCTCCTCT